>MU724556.1:6648-32649 GCA_026770625.1 Nicotiana glauca
ATTACTATACCTGATCCCAAATTCTGCAGTATAAATACATATTACACCTCGAGTACCCAATCATTCCACGAAAGACATTCTAAAATTCCCCCTGTGCCATCAAACAAACTCAGATATCAGCAGTCATTCTAACGAGAAAATGCCGCACTACCACCGGAGTATCATTAGTATAATCACATTACCCTTTTTTCGAGACAGATACCCTCGTCAAATCACTTTCAATTAGCAGTACCATTTCTTTGATTACCTGAGGCTACCCGTTGCCTAAGAATTTTATGAACTTCTTTTCTAAACTGAACTGTAACTCAGCTAGTCAAGAACTCCCGCTGATCCCATTTGGAAGAAAATCATTACACATCCCATGCTTCGCATGCCCCTATAAAGATATATACATATCCAAACCATGGTAAAACCCAACAAGAACTCTCTCCCAATTCCATCTTCACGAGCTAAACTGCCAGGACTGGATCCTTCTATCCCAACTGAGCTAAGCAAGCTACCAGAACTCAAGAACTTTGCTGCACAATACCTGTAAGGGCTCATTATCTCGAACACATACGAAGAATTAATCATATCCTTACCATGTCGATTTGGTCCACTATCAAGCTATTCCCTCTATCTAATTTCCTTTCTGATTCATCATCAACTTAATATTCCCTCTTGATATAGTACCACAGTTCCTCAACCCAGGCTCACTACACGAGACCCAAGCACAAGACCACACTGCCTAAGACCCCTAAGCCACTGAATAATCTCTCAAATATTCCCAGAAATACCACATTCCAGAATACTTTACTTGAAGAACTTCCCGCGAATCTGAATTCGTTACCATTACTTTCTAGACACCGATACATAAGATCCCATAATCAACATAAAAAAATACCACAAGTCTTGACCCTTTTCCAATGAAAACACATTCTCTACCCACATACACAACCTTAACACACCTGATTGTTACATGTAGAATCTTGAACACATTAAAACCATTCTCGAGAGTCATTCACTCTTATTCAAACTGCAAATTACCTGACTTAATGAACAGAATCACTCGTGCCTTATTAGCACTCTGACATCGCAAAATATGATCTCATTCTAATACAAAGAACCATATTCCTTCTCTATACACTGAGCATTCTTAATCAACAACAGCTCAAGACATCCTATTATTTTCTCACATCTACGAAGCACCATATAACCTTTGTCAAAATTTTGCTTCACTCGTGCCATCCTGGGCTCAATTTCCGCGACCAGAACTGATCCTCCAGAATACCTCGAAACGAAACAACCACATAGCACATAACCGTGCGATCAGCTAATCAACAGTAACCTCCCCAACTTGGTTCGAAGCCATATATCAGGACACACTCAATAGCCCATAATATTTCTGCTCTAATGATGCCACAATATCATAGTGAGATTAAACTCAAATCATTTACTAGTTTGTGAAAACACAAAACATCTAGTACTGAAATCCTCGGCAAACCTCGCATTCATCCCCAACTTAGTCGAGCCCACTTTCTTAAGCGACCCAAATTTTTCAACTTACAACACGTACCTTCCAATTACACATGTGATCTTCTAACGTACACATAGGGATCATATCACTTAAGAACACTCCGCAAGAGATAACCCACCTACTTCGCCTCAATTTAGTACTTCAGCATACTTTCCACCATCATATACGTTACACAGTCAATTTAGTCATCCTGAGTCTGAACTCATACCGCCACATGCATTGCACTTTGATTTCCAACTAGGAGACACGAAAATATTCTTCACGCGCCCATAATTCTGGCCACATATCAAATCGCAATAGGAAACGAACCACTCAACAATTCATCTATTATCCAGCAGACTTCTTCGTTACTACCAAGTCATTTCAATACACCTCGCAGCACTAACATACTCACCACATGGGTATCCAACCGTCGTTTCGCCTAATAAGGGCAATACCGAACACATAAGTTCAAAACATTTGCTCACACAATTAGCACCTCGGTGCTCAAGCCATAGGCAAGGATCCAGCCTCAAGTCCTCCAGACTTGCCCGATATACTCACAATGATTACCTCTCACCCCTCGATCAGGGAATCACAAGCCATCAAGGCACATATAATACTGAGCGCTCATGTGCGCATACCGATGTGTAGAAGGAATTTCGAGAGTTATATTTCAAGCTGAATAAAGTACGCACGATAAGAGTTCCAAGAATGGGAAGTTTTTCCTAACGGTTCTATAGCCTCTCGAGGATAAATACAGACGTCTCCGTACCGATCCGCCATACTTTACTAAACCTGCTCATAACTCGTGAGACCTAGTAACCTAGGCTCTGATACCAACTTGTCACGACCCAATTTCCAAACCCGGTGGTGATGGCGCCTCTCGTGAAGACAAGGCCATCCAACAGAACAACGACGCCCTTTTCAAAATTTAGTAAACATAAATGAATAGATAAATGCAACTTAATGACAATAATAATCCATATCTACATCCCAACACAACTCGACCGGGGTGTCACAAGTCACGAGCATCTAAAGAAGACTGAACACCACTACTGGGCCAATAATAATATACAAAATAAAATCTAAAATCAAAAGATGAAGTCCGGTGCTGTGAAAGCTGGCGGTCATCTTGTCCAGCTACAATAGTAATACATTCAATCCGCTAATAGCCCGCTACCGAGTGAACAATACTTGCAACTGCACGCTAGGTGCAGGGAGTAGAGTGAGTACTCCAACTCAGTGAGTAATAAGAGTAAATAATAACTGAGCGGCAAGAAATCATGTAAGAGCACTCCATCATGCAATATGGGACAGCACAACCCTTTAAGAAAACAGTAAATCCGTGAAAATCCTTTAGAAAATATCCGGCTCAGTTAAAAACCTCTTTTGAAAATATCCTTTTCCCAATAGTCAAGCAAATGAATGCATAATCAGATAGTGCAAGTCCGTACATAAGTCATCCTCTCGGGCGCAGCACTCCATTAACAAATAACACCAGGGTATCTGGTAACAGTGCAAGAAATAGCATGGATGCCAATGATATGAGAGTGCTGAATGTCATGCCACGTAGTACAAACAGGAACCAATGCATGGATGCAATGCAATGCACATGACCGCTGCGGCGCGCAGCCCAATCCATTTGGGTACCCGTGCTCACTGTGGGTGTTCAGACTCCGGAGGGGCTCCTACAGCCCAAGCGCAATATCAATATCACATCGCTGCGATGCGCAACCTGATCCATCTTCAGTCCAGAGATGCACATATAACACTGCTGCGGTACGCAGCCCGATCCATGCTCAATCCAGAAATGCTCATAAGCCACTAGGGCAATATTCAAATAATAGTTCTCAGTTCAAAATGTCAGAAAGGTATCATTTAAGTTTTCAAATCATGAAAAATGGTCGAATTTGAAAAACAACATTAAAACACTAGACCGAGATCAAATAGTATGCAAAAATAATGCGAAAACAGCGATATCAATCCCTGAAGGATTCACATAGTTGGCAAGAAGCCCAAACATGGCAATCAGTCCAAATTATGATGACAACAAGCAGTTTCAGCCAAATACGTAGTAAAACTCAACAACCGGGACGGACCAAGTCACAATCCCCAATGGTGCTCTACCCCACGCTCATATCTGACGTGCAAGTCACCTCAATACAGCACTACGATGTGCAAATCCGTTGTTTCAAACCCTCTGGATATCATTTACAAGTATTACTTACCTCGAACCGGTAAAATCTTTAGCTCGCGATGCCCTTGCCCATCAAATCAGCCTCCACGCGCGTCAAATATATCCAAAATCAGAGCGAATACATCACAATATGCTAAGGGAACGATACCCAATCGAAAACAATCAAAAAATATCAAGAATCTCGAAATTAGCAAAACCCGGGCCCCGGGTCCACTTCTCGAAAAATCAGAAAATTAACAACACCGGGTTCCTTATCTAGTCACGAGTCCGTACATACCAAGAACACCAAAATTGGACCGCAAATGGCCCCTCAAATCCCAAATTTAGAATTTCAATTTCAAGCCCTAATTTCTTACAATTTGGCTATATTTTCATGAATTTCAAGGATGATTCTTCAATAAAATCATGTTTTAAGTCCAAGAGTTCATACCTGATAAAAGCCCTTGAAACCCTCTTCAAACTCGCCCAAAAACTCTACAAGTCCGAAGGAAAATATGTGACTCTATCAAAATTTCGCGGAGATGGACTTAAATGCTTCTGCCCAGTCACTTTCGCTTTTGCGACTTTTCTTCCGCTTCTGCGGATCCTCACTAAAGGACTATGACCGCTTCTGCCCACTGCATATGCGGTCCTCGCTTCTGCGGATAAACGTCTGCTTCTGCGGATTCCCTCATTTCGCCCAGGATCGCTTTTGTGGTCTATTTTTTGCAAAAGCGAAATCGCTTCTGCGGTCCATGCATCCGCTTCTGCGGAACCTGCCTCCAGGTCCATTTTCGTACCTACGACTTCTCCTTCACTTCTGCTGAACCGCATCTGCGGTCCTATTTCCGCAGAAGCAAAAATACCAGATACTAGCAAGCCAGGACGTTCACAACTCCAAAAATTCATCGCGATGGCCATCTGGAATCACTTCGAGGCCCCCGGGACCTCAACCAAAAATACCAATACATCCTATAACGTTATTCAAACTTTTTCCAATCATAAAAACACATCCAATACCGGTTTGACACATGCCGGAAACAAAGATAAATGGGAGGCCCGGCGGGGGTTGGCTTTCATGGTATCTTTTCTGGGGGTCGTGATCTCTCCACGAAAAGACGGTCACATAGAAATTGGCCTTGTAGGAATGTTGGATATTGCCCTAAATAAGTCTAATAGCACGGTGGTTCCCCTGATTGTGGCAGAAATGTATCGAGCTTTGACCATGTGCCGAGAGGGTGTAAAATTCTTTTAGGGTTGCAATCTGTTACTACAACTATGGATACATGAGCACCTTTGTCATCGCACGGGGTATATGAACTATGTTCTAACCGGGCTAAGTTGTATTGCGGAGTTTTGAACCCGGGTAACAGGTATTGAGTTCCCCGAGGGCACTGAGGCTTGGTTGTCATGCTTGAGATCCTTAATTGCTGATAAAGTTGAATCGACTTTCGGATGGCTTCCCGCTAATGAGGCGGTATACACATCAGTAGAAGTACCTTATATTCTTTTAATGGGCATTCGAAGCATCCAACCCTACGCTCCCTACCGAGTCCTATGACAACTAGGAAGTTTCCAAACTGTTCACAATGACAAAGACCTGAGCGGGCAAAAGGCCAGAGGCGAAGTGGACCCCAAATACTTGGTCTGGTTTGGCAAAAGATTTCAAATTCCCAAGAGACCCGACAAAAGGCCACATGTACAACAATTCATTGATGGGCCCCATGTGCAATGGGATTGGTTAGCCAAAGAAAAGGAGTACAGGGCCCGAATAGGAGCATTGGAAAAGCAAGTTCAGGATCTCCGGTTGAAAACAGCTTGCAAGCCGCAGCTGATGAAGGTGACAAAAAGAAACTGACCCAAGAGAATGAAGCTCTCAAGGCTCAAGTCCAACAAATGAAAATAGCCGCTAAAAATCAAGAAAGAAGTTGGTCTGATGAGAGGTTGATAAAAGGGCTGAAGAAGCAAGTCTTGGAATGCCAGGAAGAGTTGGAAAAATCTGAAGGAAATATGGCAAAAATCCGGGCACTGTGGGCAAAGAAGATAGAGGAAAGAGCCCAATTTGTGGAACAAATGAAAAGAAACTATGAGGGAACCATTGCAAATCCGAAAAGAAAAATGAACACCCTTGAAGATAAGGCAGCCCGGCAGGACAAAGAATTTTAGGCTGAGGGGGAACAATGCTATGGGCTAATCACCGAGATGGAGAAAGAAATAAAGATGTTGCAAGACCATCACTTACACGACTCCCAGGTGTTAGAGGCTCGCAACCAACAGATAAGCCGGCTACTCTAGGAAAAGGGCCGGATCAGGGAAAGAATTAGAGGCATTGCAAATTATATCGTCATGAAATGTCAAGCCGGCGAAAGAATGGGTCGTACCACTTTCTTTGCTATAGTGATGATATTTGTTCGTCAGGTTATGAATAATTTGGAGCAGTTACAAAGGGGTCTTGCACGTAGTCCCGCGGCGATGCCGAATGATGCTTCGCGAGCCCCAGGATTTGAAGCTTTGATGTATTCCTAGTTATCGAGTCTGTATTTCGTTATTTTGAGTCTATTTTGTAATTTTCCTTTTTAAGAAAAACAAATAATCTAGTATCTTTGTAATCGGAGTTTTATTAATGAAAAATTGGAAAATCCCAAAAAATAATTATTTCCTTATTTTTGAATTCATTTGCAAGAACTACGCTTGGTCTGATTCATGCGGGGTCATGATACGTAGGTAATCTCCATAATATTTGACCGTAACCCTAAAAAAAAGAAGAGAGAAGAAAAATGAAGAGATACGAGGGAAGGAAATAAAAGGAAAAATAGAGTGGAAAAGAAATACAAAAAGAGAAAGGCAAGAAAGAAAAGAAAAATGGAGAGGAAAGAAAAATCAAAATGAGAGAAAAACAGAAAGCAAAAGAAAAGCAAGGAAAAAGAAATCAAAAGAAAAGAAACAGGAAGAAAAGTTGGGATGATGCATGCAACCATTGCAAACATGTAGATATTCGTTTAACTATATAGGTGCATCACACCCCAATGTGCAATTACCTATCTGTTACTTGTCTCAAACTAACCGTTGTTGCTGTCAAATTCCAGCTTAGGTATTTAGAAACGGTCGTTGGTTTTGAGTAAGCTAGCATCGCATCGATATTTTACCAGATCAAAAGGAAGTATAGAAATGTCATCTAAAATGACTTTGCCACCAGTTCTCATCACCGAACACAGCCCCATCTCGGGGATCCCGGCCTCCGAGTCTGCCACAGCTGAAGAAAATCGGATATTACCTCTCCGAATGATGGAGATGTGGGATGCATGGACCAATGGCAGGGAACCTCCAAGTTCTATCCTTGGCTTTCCTGAACTGTTCCCGAGAACCGGGGGTACTTCTAACATCCCCATCAGTCACCTGAATACCCCGTCTGCTCATTTTATTGAAACACCTTCTGAGCTACGCCCCCAGGTGTTCACATCAGGAGCAGCTCCTAATATTTTTACTGCTCCACCATGCTCCACCACCCCACAACCTTCACTGCCAAGGCCCGCATTTGATTCCTCGTCCTTCACTTTCCAAAATCCCATATTTCAAGCAGATCCTCCCAAATATCCCACATACACTTACCCTCAGCCACCGCCATTTGAGCTTACACCAGGGCAAGATAAAACTCCCAAAGCTCTTGAACAAGATGAGATGGCGAAAAGAAGGAGGAGCCTTGAGCAGAGTTTAAAGAAAATGCAAGGCTTAAGTGGGCAGAAAAGTGTCTCTTATACTGATCTGTGCATGTTCCCTCACGTGCACCTGCCCATGGGATTTAAAACGCCAAAATTCGAAAAGTATGATGGGCATGGCTATCCCATTGCTCACCTAAAAAAGTATTGTAATTAGTTGCACGGGGCCGGCGGAAAAGAAGAATTGTTGATGGCATACTTCAGAGAAAGCTTAGTAGGCATTGCCTAAGAGTGGTATATGGACCAAGACGCCTCACGATGGCACATTTGGGATGATCTTGCCAGAGATTTTGTAAGGCAATTTCAATACAACATCGACATCGCGCCGGACAGGAATTCCTTGGCAAATTTAAAGAAGAAACCCTCGGAAAGCTTCAGAGAATATGCTATTAAGTGGCACGAACAGGCATCGAGGGTGAAAACCCCTATGGATGAAGTAGAAATGGTCACTGTCTTCCTTCAAGCCCAGGAAGCAGATTACTTCCAAACATGATGTCGGCCATGGGCAAACCTTTTGTAGAGGAAATCAAGATCGGGGAAATGGTAGAAAATTGTTTGAAAACGGGCAGGATTTTGAGTCAGTTGGCCATCAGAGCAACCTCCCAAGCCATCCAAGGCGGGTGTAGAGGAATGGCCAAAGGTAAAAAGAAAGAGGAAACGGTTATGGCAGCATTAGGGGGAAGAAGATACCGGGCTCCTAGACCTGTCTTTTCTGAAAGAACCCCTCGACATTACTACCCTCATCACGATATGGCTTATGCTCCTCCACCTTATGTGGTCATGAACGCTCAACCCTTCGGCCGGCCACAGCCACATGCCAACAGAAATCAACCTCTGTTCCCCAAAAATCAGCCTCCCCATCAGAACCACTATAATCCTCGACCTCCGCAGAATAAATTCCGTCCTAAGGAACCACCCAGGAGACCAAACGTTACACCAATCGGTGAACCGTACTCCAGTATATTCCTGAAGCTTGTTCAAATGAATTTTCTGCAGCCCATACCTCCAAACAGGCAAAACCCAGAATCACCATCCTATCGGCGGGGCGCCCGATGTGCTTATCACTCAGGAGCTGAGGGGCATGATACAGAAAACTGTTGGACATTGAAGAGAGCTGTGGAAGACTTGATAGAGCGGGGGAAGATACTGCTGAGGGATGAGGACGTCCCAAATATGACCAACAATCCTTCGCCAGCTCACAATAATGGACCTGTGATTGGAATGATTTGCGAGGATAAAGAATTTGATCCGGCATTAAAGGCAATCATTGCCATTGCTGACACAGAAAGAAAGCCAAAAGTGGCCTCAAAGCAAGATAAAGGGGATAAGAAAAACAAAGTCACCAAGGCGGAGCTGGAAAAGAAAGCTGAAGCCAAAACAGAAGCGATACCTCCCAAGGATGGAATTCTCTATATCCCACGAGGTCGTCAAGAGAAGAAGGTGATTGTGAACCCTCCAAAGAAATTGGAAGTGAAAAAGGGAATGCAGGTGTATGTACACAAGCAAGCCTATGTGGTGCGGGGGACAAT
This sequence comes from Nicotiana glauca, assembly GCA_026770625.1. Taxonomy (NCBI): domain Eukaryota; kingdom Viridiplantae; phylum Streptophyta; class Magnoliopsida; order Solanales; family Solanaceae; genus Nicotiana; species Nicotiana glauca. Next base: position 15,568 of record MU724556.1, read on the forward strand.
CAAACCACCTCAGCTGAGTGAGCCAGTGGTTATTGGACGCGTACCACAGAAGCCTGTGACCAACCCTGCTAACGTACCATGGAACTACCATCAGACGGTGGTTACATATAAAGGGAAAGAGATATTGGGAGGAATTCCAGAAAATGTTCCCGCCGAAAAGTACTCAAATATAGAAGAGGTAAACAACGCTACAAAAAGGCATTTCCCGCCTAAGAAACTCGTCAGTGCTGAGAAAGCGGAAGTCTTCTTTCAAAAGATGAAAATGGCTGATTACGAGGTGGTCGATCAGTTGAGGAAATGTCCTGAGCAAGTGTCTTTACTGTCATTGCTATTGAAATCCCTTGAGCACCAAAGGGTGTTGATGAAAACTATGAATGAAGCCTATGTGCCAGCTGAAACTTCAGTAGAACAACTTGAAAGAATGGCGAAAAGATTCTTTGCCGTCAATCAAATCTCTTTCAGCAAAAATGACTTGACTCTAGAGGGAGATACTCACAACAAGGCCTTGCACCTGACTGTCAAGTGTGAAGGATATTATGTTAAGCGAGTCATGGTAGATGGAGGCTCGGGTGTTGATATTTGCCCACTCTCCACACTGCAACGTATGGAAGTTGGGACCGGAAGAATTCATCCCAACAATGTCTGTGTGAGAGCCTTTGATGGCATCAAAAGAGATACCATCGGGCAAATCGACCTAATCTTGACCATCAGACCAGTGGATTTTGAGGTAACGTTCCAAGTGTTGGATATGGATACATCTTATAATTTTCTTCTGGGAAGGCCTTGGATCCATGCCGCTGGAGCTTTGCCTTCTACCCTCCACCAAATGGTAAAATTCGAATACGAGGATCAGGAAATAGTGGCCCATGGAGAAGACGAACAATCGATCTATCGGGACCCATCTGTCCCATGCTTAGAAGCCAGGGAGTGTAGTGAGCACATAGTCTACCAGACATTTGAAGTTGTGGTGGTGGATCAGCATGAGGAAGGAAACCCTTGCCCTCAACCTTTCTTGTCCAATGCCTCGATCATGGTGGCAAAGAAGATGATCAGACATGGTTTCAAGTGGGGAAAAGGACTTGGAAAGTCTCTGCAGGGCATATCTGAGCTTGTGACTTTGACTACGACTGAAAAGTTCTTCGGGATAGGTTTCCACCCTACCCCAGATGATGTAAAATGGGCAGATGAGAGAAAGAAGGAAGGATGGGTCTTGACACAGCCATTTCCACATCTGTATGAGACCTTTGTCAAACCTAAGTACAGTGAAGAGGAAGACAATGAGGTTTTCACGGCTGAAGAAATTGAAGAGATATGTGGGGCAATGAGAAAAGTACTCTACGAAACACACATGGTTCAGCCAGGAGAGGGCACTAGCACCGCTGAGGTGTTGTACATGGGATCAAGCATCAAGCTTCATAATTGGAAGGCTAAGCCATTTCCGATGAGGTGGGAGTCCCGGTAGACCTGTCCTGCTACTTTTTCTACATCCCAAATTATTCCAGGGGTAACTCAGATGTTTCTTTTAGTTTCTTGTCTTTAAATTCCCAATGTACACCCTGTTATCTTCCCAAATTCCAAGAAATGAAATAAATATTTCATCGTTCATTTTTCTCTTTATTTTTCTGATGTTCTTTATTTTCCTCTTTTATTTCTTCTTTTCAGTTATAATAATGCAGCTTTAGATAACATGACATGCTTGCGGACTTCACGCCCAGATCCAAACACGCTGTCTAATTGTGAAATAATGAACCAAGAACCGAAATATGATGAAGAAAAGGCTTTTAGGGAATTAAATAGAACTGGAACAATTTGAGAACTAACCTAAGCCTAATTTGAATGACACTGAGCCGGTTAACTTGGGAACTTCTGAGGAAATTCGGGAAACCAAAATAAGCATTCACACAGATAAAAAAACCCGAGATGCAATAATCCAACTCCTGTTTGAGTTTAAAGATGTGTTTGCTTGTTCGTATGACGACATGCCAGGGCTGAGTGTTGATTTAGTGGTGCACAAATTGCCAACTTACCCCAATTTCCATCCGGTCCAACAAAAACAAAGAAAGTTTAAAACTGACATCAGTGATAAGATCAAAGAAGAAATCACGAAACAGTTGAAGGCCGGGGTAATCCGAGTAGTTCGGTACACTACATGGTTGGCCAATATAGTCCCAGTTCCAAATAAAGATGGGAAGACCCGGGTGTATGTGGAATACAGAGATTTGAACAAGGCAAGTCCCAAAGAAATTTCCCTTTTCCCAACATCCACATCCTTGTTGATAACTGCACCAAACATGAGATACAGTCCTTTATGGATTGCTACGCAGGATATCACCAAGTGTTAATGGATGAGGAAGACGCAGAGAAAACAACCTTCACCACACCCTGGGGTACATACTGTTACTGGGTTATGCCATTTGGGCTGAAGAATGCTGGAGCGACCTATATAAGGGCCATGACCGCCATTTTCCATGATATGATGCATCAGGAGATAGAGGTGTATATGGACGACGTAATCATCAAGTCCCGAACTCAGGATGACCACGTTCGAGATTTGAGAAAGTTCTTTGAACGATTGCGCAAGTATGATCTGAAGCTGAACCCGGCTAAATGTGCATTTGGAGTTCCATCGGGCAAACTTTTGGGCTTCATAGTTAGCAGGAGAGGTATCGAGTTAGACCCAACAAAGATAAAGTGTATCCGGGATTTGCCTCCTCCAAGAACTAAGAAGGACGTGATGAGTTTGTTGGGAAGATTAAACTATATCAGCCGGTTCATTGCGCAATTGACTTCCACATGTGAGCCCATATTCAAATTGTTAAAGAAAGATGCAGCAGTCAAGTGGACAGATGAATGTCAAGAATCCTTCGACAAGATCAAAGAATATTTGTCAAATCCTCCAGTCTTGGTCCCACCGGAGCCAGGGAGACCTCTTTTCTTGTATCTGATGGTATTGGAAAATTCTTTCGGTTGTGTCCTCGGGCAGCACGATGTAACTGGAAAGAAAGAGCAGGCAATCTATTACTTGAGCAAGAAGTTCACCAGTTATGAAGCTAAATACACTCTGTTGGAGAGAATGTGTTGTGCTTTGACGTGGGTCGCTCAAAAGTTGAGACATTATCTTCAAGCCCACACTACCTCCTCATAACCAGGTTAGATCCTTTCAAGTACATATTCCAGAAACCAATGCCCACTGGGAGACTAGCAAAATCGAAAATCTTGCTAACTGAATTTCACATAGTCTATGTCACTCGCACGGCAATGAAAGCCCAGGCATTGGCAGATTATTTGGCTGAAAACCCGGTTGACGATGAATACCAACCGTTGAGCACATACTTCCCAGACGAGGAGGTAAATTCAATAAAAGCAATATCTGAGGACACTCGTGCTTGGAAAATGTTCTTTGATGGAGCAGTAAATGCTAGAGGTGTAGGAATTGGGGCAATCTTGATCACACCCACTGGTCAGCATTACCCGGCTACGGCCAGACTTCGGTTCTTCTGCACGAACAATACTGTTGAGTATGAAGCCTGCATCATGGGAATGAACATGGCAATTGACCAAGACGTCGAAGAGTTATTGATCATGGGGGATTCTGATCTGATTATCCGGCAAGAACAGGGAGAGGGGAGACTCGAGATGTTAAGCTTATTCCCTATCGGCAACATGTGGAAGATCTCGGCAAGAGGTTCAAGATGATAGAATTCAAGTACATTCCTCGGTATCACAATGAATTAGCTGAGTGGTTGCTACTCTGGCTTTGATGCTGCCTTATCCAGGCAGTGCCCATATTGATCCTTTGGAGATCCAAATAAAGGAAAATCAAGGTTATTGTAATGCGGTTGAGGCGGAGCCAACCATCCAGCCATGGTACCACGATATTAAAAGGTTTTTGAAAACGCAAGAATACCCTTAGCAAGCTACTGGAGATCAAAAGAGAACCATCAGACGACATGCGAGTGGTTTCTTTTTGAGTGGTGATGTCTTGTATAAGAGGACCCCGGACCTCAATTTGTTGAGATGTGATGACGCCGAGGAAGCCAGAAGAATTATGCATGAAGTACACGTAGGAGTGTGCAGACCTCATATGAATGGGTATGTTTTGGCAAAGAAAATCCTTCGGGCAGGATATTATTGGATAACCATAGAGAAAGACTGTTTCAGCTTTGTCCGAAAATGCCATCAGTATCAGGTGCATGGTGATTTGATTCATGCACCACCAACTGAACTGCATCCTATGTCAGCACCTTGGCCATTCGTTGCTTGGGGCATGGACGTCATTGGACCAATTGAACCAAAAGCCTCAAACGGACATAGATTCATACTGGTTGCTATTGACTACTTCACGAAGTGGGTTGAAGCCATCACTCTTAAGTTGGTCACCAAGAAAGCTGTGGTAGATTTTGTGCATTCTAATCTTATTTGCCGCTTTGGCATTCCTGCCACTATCATCACAGACAATGCTGCCAACCTGAATAGTCGTTTGATGGAAGAAGTATGCGAACAATTCAAAATAACACATAGAAACACCACTCCCTACCGGCCCAAAGCCAATGGTGCTGTTGAAGTAGCCAATAAGAACATCAAGAAGGTTTTGAGAAAGATGATTCAAAGCTCCAGACAATGGCACGAAAAGCTACCTTTTGCGTTACTTGGATAACGCACCACAGTGTGTACATCGGTAGGAGCAACCCCATATTTGTTGGTCTATGGAACTGAGGCTGTTATACCTACAAAGGTAGAAATTCCTTCACTCCAGATAATCGTTGAAGCAGAAATTGAGGACAGCGAGTGGGTCAAGACTCGACTGGAACAATTGTCTTTAATTGATGAAAAGCGGATGGCCGCGGTTTATCACGGGCAGTTGTACCAACAAAGAATGGCCCGCGCCTATAACAAGAAAGTGAATCCCAGGAATTTTGAAGTGGAACAACTCGTGTTAAGACGCATTCTCCCTCATCACCAGGAAGCAAAAGGAAAATTTGCTCGTAATTAGAAGGGTCCATACATAATCTGGAAAATATTGCCAAGAGGAGCATTGTATCTGGGAGACATCGAAGTAAATGATCCCCAAGCAGCAGTCAATGCAGATGTCGTAAAAAGGTACTATGTCTAGGCCTCTTGTGGTGTTGGTTTTTGTGCAATTGAGATGACAAAGGCTTTTATTCCCGCTATCCAAACACTATCAACCCTTCGCAAACCCATTGAGCCGGTTACTCTTCTTTGATCACCCTCTTTGGAACCCGGAAGTACCATAAAAAAAAAAAAGAAGAAGAAGAAGAAAAGAAAAAGAAAAGAAAAGAAAAAAGAAAAGAAAAGAAAAAAAAGAAAAGAAAAGAAAAACAAAACAAAAAACAACAAAAAACAAAATATTTGCCCTGAACTACATTTGACTTGATTCCGAAAGAATACGTAGGCAGCCTCTCGTTGGGGTTCAGTCACACCAAAACAAAAATCCCAATTCCCCCAAAAGTTGAAACTGGGGCAGATAATATAATAGTTCGGCCATGAGTCCGCCAAAATGATTCCAAAGTTGTACTTCCGTCCAAAATTCTTTTACCCAAAACCTTGTCCAAGTCCTTTTGATCAATTGGCAGAGACATGGGAATTGAAAACAACATTGTTGGAATTTAATTGAAGAAATAAAATGAGAGAGTCTTATCGGTAAAAACCTTCGGGCACCATAAGGCGACGGTGAGCAGAGAAATTGAAAATTAGAGAGTTCGTTTAGTGAAAACTCGTAAAGAGCACTATCGGGCGATAGTAAGAAGAGAAATAAGAGAGGTCGATTGGCGAAAACCCGCAAAGGGCATTGTCGGCCGAAAAAGAAGACATCTCATCACTAAAAGAGTCCTGGCAAGGTTCCCTGGATTTAAAATACAGATCAATGGGTTCACGAGAAGCTGGAAAGTTTGTGTGGATCAGGCATCCAGTCCAAGAAGCATGTCATGTCCATTTGGAGCCAGCATGCACCCCAGATAAGTCCTTCTTTTCCCCCGAAAGGGACGTCTCTCTTTAAACTCATATGCTTGACTTTTGTATACTTCTTCTTTGAATCACTTTCGGTTTAACTCTGATTCCGAAACTATTACAAAGAAAAGGTTGCAGGACTGGTTTCATAAGGCTTCTCCTGGCAAAAGCTAAAGAAAATACCAAGCCTCAGCGGGTGCGTCAGACCAATCCCGACTGGCCATGGTGGTTGATGCTTTCAAAGCAAAGACATTGGAAAGGAAAGAAAGTCAAAGACAAAGGTCCTAAGAGCAAAATAAAGTGAAAAGGCCAGAGCCCACACGGGCGAGTCATCATGCAATCCTAAAAGTTGAGTCATGTCGGTTTGAAAAGAGATTCACCCGCAAAGCCAGCAAGCAGCAAAGTTCTCAATGGAAACTGGGCCGGGATAAAGTAATTGAGATGATCAAGGCCACAAACCAACCACCATTTCAAACTAACAGTTGTTCTTTGTTTGAAAAAATTGAAACAGGTGCAATCCAAGCAACCGTGCAAGAAGCAGGTGCAACCAAAAAGGGAAAGGCGCAGGAGCTAGAAATAGCTTCGCAGCAATAATAAACCCAAAAGGGAAGTTTCCTCCAAATTCTTTCCTGCATTTTTACTAGAAAAAAAAAAGAAAAAAAAAGAAGAGAAGAAGAAAAATCCCGAAAAATCATGGTAGCATAGGGCCTCCAATCTCTAGCTGCATCCTTTATAACCTAGGACCACATTCCCTAGTTGTCCCCGGCATAACCTGTGGACCTCCCCGACAAAACCCGAGGATCTTTTTCCTTTTCTCCCCGGCATGACCCGAGGATATTTTTCCTTTTCTCCCTGGCATAACCCAAGGAATTTTTATTTTATCCCGGCATAACTCGTGGATCTCCATGGCATAACCCAAGGAGCCTTTTTCTTTCAATCCCGGCATAACCCGTGGATCTCCCTGGCATAACCCAAGGAGCCTTTTTGCTTTCAATCCCGACATAACCCGTGGACCTCCCGGGCATAACCCAAGGAGCCTTTTTCTTTCAATCCCGGCATAACCCGTGGACCTCCCTAGAATAACTCAAGGAGCCTTTTTCTTTTAATCCCGGCATAACCCGTAGACCTTCCTGGAATAACCCAAGGAGCCCTTCTCTTTCAATCCCAGCATAACCCGGGGACCTCCCTGGCATAACCCAAGGAGCCTTTCTCTTTTAATCCCGGCATAACCCGTGGACCTCCCTGGCATAACCCAAGGAGCCTTTTTCTTTCGATCCCAGCATAACCTGTGGACCTCCCTGGCATAACCCAAGGAGCCTTTTTCTTTCGATCCCGGCATAACCCGTGGACCTCCCTGGCATAACCTAAGGAGCCTTTTTCTTTTAATCCCGGCATAACCCGTGGACCTCCCTGGCATAACCCAAGGAGCCTTTTTTTTCAATCCCGGCATAACTCGTGGACCTCCCTGGCATAACCCAAGGAGCCTTTTTCTTTCAACCCCAGCATAACCCGTGGATCTCCCTGGCATAACCCAAGTAGCGTTTTTCTTTCAATGCCGGCATAACCCATGGATCTCCCTAGCATAATCCAAGGAGCCTTTTTCTTTTAATCTCGGCATAACCCGCGGACCTCCCTGGCATAACCCAAGGAGCCCTTTTCTTTCAATCCCGGCATAACCCGTGGACCTCCCTGGCATAACCCAAGGAGCCTTTTTCTTCAATCCCGGCATAACCTGTGGACCTCCCTGGAATAACCCAATGAGCCTTTTTTCTCTCAATCCCGGCATAACCCGTGGACTTCCCTAGCATAACCCAAGGAACCCTTTTTTTCCTTTCCGGCATAACCCGATCATTTTCCAGCATAACCTGGTAATCCTCCCAATATAAGGCTTTATTCCCAAGGATACACAATCCTAATTCTATTGCTTAGACATGTGTCATAACTAACTCACGAAATTTTCCTAGTGAAAATCGAGGCAGAAAATTTCGTTCGTTTGTTTGTTTTGGTGTCTTAAGCAGGTTTGACCTCGAGGCATAGGATGCGAGACGACCGACGGAATGAGTCTTAATCCATAATAAAGAAAAGAAGAAAAGAACAAAAGAAATAAACTCAAATGTTGAAGCGACAAAGGTGCAGATTGCTCAAAATTTGATTGAAGGCATAAGCCTCGCCGATCCCGTTTAGACCCTATGATGCGGAAAGAAACAACACCTATAACTTGCGAGCATCAAGATTCAGATCGGAGTCCACAGTAAAATCAGCTAAGACTCAAGATCAAGCTTTAAGATATTTATAGATAGGAATCTTGTAACTCATAGTTGATAGGCATATCTAGCTTAGCTTTGATTTTCCTTTTTGGTATAATAAGGAGGTCAGCAAGCAGTAGCAGCAGCAACAACAGTAAAATCACAGCTTCTGGTAGTCCCAGCTACCAACCCTTCCAGAACTAAACTGATCTGATTCCTTTATAGCCAAGGATATGTAGGCAACATTTAAAGCAGGGTTCGGTCAGACGGTTTTCAAAAATGCTTCTCATAGAGTGCCAAGCAGGCAAAAATCTATCATAATTGCTCGTTTATCTTTGCCCGAAAATCCTTCGTGTCTCCGAGCAAAGAGGGGCAACTGTGAGCACGTGATTTTTGCTTCGCTTAAATTACTCCTATAGAATTCATTAAAATTAGGATTTTTCTTTGAATTTTTGGGAATTAATTGCATGATTTTGTGATTGTGTGCATTTTTGTGCATTTTCTTTATTTGATATAACTCATGAAAAATATAAAAATAGCATACTTTCATTTAAAACCTCATTTTTACATTTTCATTAGTTGATTAACATTACAAAAAAATAAGAGAAAATAACAAAATAGTCCTTTTGCATTGTTTTACTTTTAATTTTTGATTTTTTTCCCTAAGTTTTCTTTTTTTAACTAGAAAGTAGTTTATTTTAGAAATTAATTATTTTAATTTTAGGGTAAATCAGGTTTTGGTTAGTTTTAATTTTGCATTTTAAAAAAATGAAAAAAGAAGAAATAAATAAAAACAAAAGAAGGAAAGAAAACAAAACAAATAAAAGAAAAGCTGGGTTTCAATAAACACCCAATTTTTGGGTCATTTTCATCCCAATCTCGCCTAAGGAACCGGTCAATAATCTTAGCCCAAAAGCCCTCAACCCAGTCCAGTTTCCCCTGTCCTAAAACGACGTCGTTTTAATAAATATTAATTCGGGCCGTCGAGGATTTTTGATCCTACGGTCAGGAACTGGGGATTACTTAATACTTAAATGTCGGAACTCTCAGCCCACCCCCTCATCCGACCATCTCTCAGAACCCCTAACACACAAACCCTCAACCTCACCGTCTTCCGCCGCCAACTGCCGCCGAAAATCGCCCATGGCGGCGGTGAAGCTCCAACAGCCCCCAAAATTACACCATAGCATCGCCTTCTTCTACTCATCATGGATCCATAACTGGCTTTTTTCAAATCCCAACCAAAACCCTCGAATCCGTGAAACCCTAGCCATCGCCGCCGCCCACGGTGGCGCCACCACCCTTTCCCCACCAAATCACATCCCAAGCTTTCCTCGACCTCCTCATTTTGAATTTCAAGCCAGAATCCTTCAAGTCCAAGAGGAACCCCCCGAATTTTAAAATCTAAGGTCTGAAGAACGTCAGTCAAGTAGAATGCTCAAAATCAGTGAGTCTCTTAATTTTTCTTTGCTATTTGAATTAGTTTTTCCCTCCATGACCAGTCCTGCTTCATGTTTAATCAATGTAGGTTTAGCTTTTATTTTTGTTTCCCAATCCGTTTAAAGTCAGTAATCAAATTGATTTTTTCTCGGTTTTTATTTGATCATTTTTGAGCTCTAAATTCCTTGATAGGCGATAACATGAATTTGATTTTTTTAATATTGTTATGTTTGATTTTTCTATTATTAAAATTAGTGTAAGTATGGCTTCTTTTGTTAATCAGTGTTCTAGGCTTTACTTTAAGTTTTTGATCGTTCGTTTTAAGCCAGTAAGGTTTCTTCTTATTTGATTAATTTTTCTTCATGTTAATTGATTGTGTTTTGTTTTAGTCTTCACTTTTGGTTTAATCTTGTTCTGTTTTTGCTTTGATTTTTCTGATTGGCTTGATTTTGTGTTTGGTTTCAATTAATCGATCCATGGATGTTTAGTACAAATTGATTTTAGTTGTTTGACTGCCATTAATCGTAGTTCATTGTTTGTTAGATCTAATTTCATGATTAGTTAGTTCAATTTTAGGGTCTGTTTTATTGTAGCTGGTTGATTCCAGCCTTGATTAGTTAACCGTAGTTAAGTGGAATGGGGTAAAAGGGTTGGGGTAGTTGACATAGGCTTGGTAATTTCAGAATCAAATCAAGGGTAATTGAGGTAATTCAAAATAGGGAATCTTGCAAATAACTGATTTGAAAACCTCTAGAACATTCTAGATGGGGTTCCAATTAGAGTTTTAGTAACTTAGTGCAGTAACTTGGGAAACAAGTCAACAAATAAGGGACTAATTAAGTAAAACTGAAAAATAAAAGAGGGACTAAAGGTGTAAAACTGAAAATCTGAGAGAACCCTCAATTTTGCCTATAAAAGACAGTCCCTACTGCCTTGTTTCACAAGTTTTGGCATCTGAAAAATTCCTCCCAAAAGTTTTTACAAGTTTGAACATCTGAAAATTTGAATTTCAAAAATTCAAAAACCAAATCTGCAATCCTAGAATTAGAAAAGTTCATTTTAGATCTTAGCTCTACAAAAATCCAAAAAAATAGCAAAAATTCAAAAAAAAAAATACTACTTCATTCAAGTTTTCTTAGGTTAAGTTTGAATTTCAGCTTTTAGATCAAACTCTCAGTTCATCAAAGGTCAAAACAATGGTTTGAATATCTCCAGATCTCGTTAGTTCAAGTTCAGAAGGATTTTGGGTTAATTTCGAGTCTGTTTGGCTTAGTCTGACCTGTTTTCAGTGGTTTATTGGTGTTTATCCTTCTACAACTCATTCCTGGGTGCTTTGACATTGTTTTTGGGGTTGAAGTTGATCCTGTTGCTATTGTGTCACGGCCCAATTTCCATACCCGGTCGTGATGGCGCCTCTCGTGAAGACAAGGCCAGCCAACTAACCTAAATCCTCTCAAATAGACCATTAATATAAATAAATAGAAAGTACGACTTAATGGCATTAAAAACTATTAATTACAACCCAACACAACCCGACCGGGGTGTCACAAGTCACGAGCATCTAAAGAAGACTGGACACCACTACAGGGCCAATAATATATATAATAACATGTGGAGTTCAAAAGATGAAGTCTGGTGCCGCGAACGCTGGCGGTCACTCTGCTCAGCTACAATAGCAATACCTTCAACCAGCTCAAAACCCGCTACCGGGTGAACAATACCTGCATCTGCACGCGAGGTGCAGGGAGTAAAGTGAGTACTCCAACTCAGTGAGTAATGAAAGTAAATAATAACTGAGCAAAATAATAACTGAGCAACTAGAAATCACGTAAAGCAACCAACATGCTATACAGAAGCCGGGTACGATTTCTGAGAAAAACAGTGAAATTAGTGAAATCTTTAGAAATGTTTCGACTCAGTCCAAATCTCTTTCGAAAATGGTCTTTTCAATAATTACGAAAATAGTTTCAAAATAGTTAGTGCTGATTAGCACAGAAAATTTGCTCCTCGGGCTAAAATACCACAGTACAACAGGTAAAAAGGCAAGAAGTATGCAAAAGGAGCACATAAAAGCTCGGCCCTCGGGCAATATCTCAAACTGAACCAGCCCCTCCGGCTCACTCTCCACAACACTCTCGGTCCCTCGGGCTCTCTCTCTCATATCACTCTCAAAAACAGTATCACATAATAACCGTTGCGGCGCGCAGCCCGATCCACATATCGCTGCGGCGTGCAGCCCGATCCATATGGGTACCCGCCCTCACTGTGGGGGTGCAGACTCCGGAGGGGCTCCTACAGCCCAAGCACTATATATCACTGCAGTGTGCAGTCTGATCCAATATATATATACTGCGGCGTGCAGTCCGATCCATATAATATACTACTGCGGCGTGCAGTCCGATCCATGTAATATACTACTGCGGCGCGCAATCCGATCCATATATAATCCTCACATCCAGGCCCTAGGCCTCACATCCCTCCGTGTATCCTCACATCCGGCCCTCGGCCGCACTCAGTCAGAATATCATCACAAGCCCCTCGGGCACTAGTAAAACAATAGTCCTCAGCCCGAATTATCATTTAAATTATCATTTAAGACTCAATATGAGTAAAAGTGGCTGAGTTGTAAAGTAGTGGAGAAATAGTATGACTGAGTTCAAGTAATAAGTCAAAACAGTGAGGAAGACAGTGAAAATAATCCCCAAAGGGTTCAAATAGTTGACACGAAGCCCAAATACGACAAACAGTCCAAACAACAGTGATAACAAATAAATTCCAGTCAAATATGCGGTAAATTAATTAATCGGGACGGACCAAGTCACAATCCCTAGCGGTGCTCTACTCGACGCCCACTATCCGGCATGCAAGTTACCTCAATATAGCACGACGATGTGCAATCCGGGGTTTCAAACCCTCAGGATATCATTTACAATCATTACTCACCTTGAACCGGTGAAATCTCTAGCTCGCGATGCCTTTGCCCTCAAATCGGCCTCCACGCGCGTTGAATCTAAACAAAATCAGAGCGAATACATCACAATATGCTAAGGGAACAATATTCAATCGAAAACAATCGAAAAATAGCAAAGATCTCGAACTAGCAAAACCCGAGCCCCTGGCCCACTTCTCGAAAATTACAAAACTTACATTACTGGATTCCTCATCTTGCCACAAGTCTATACATACCAAGAACTCCCAAATCCGAGCTCAAATTCCATGTTAATTCTACCATACACTTGAATAATTAGTCCAAGGAACTTACCTCCATTCGATTCTCAGTCAAAACCCTCGAAAATTCTCGCCCAAAGCTCCCAAAATTGCTCAACAATGGAGGAAAAATGACATAAGCTCGCGGATGAAATAATGATATAAAACCCTTCTGCCAACAGCGATTTCTCGCTTCTGCGGTCCCGTTTCCGCTTATTCGGGACCGCTTCTGCGGCCAAAACTCCGCTTATGCGGTTTTCATTAAAGTTCACAAATTCCCACTTTTGCGTCCAAAAATCCACTTATGCGGATCACCCATTATCTCTTCTGCGGTTGAAAGTCCGCTCGCACTGTTCCGCTTTTGCGGAAACTCCTCACCAGGCCAAGAACCGCTTTTGCGTTCCTTTACCCGCTTCTGCGGTCCATTTCCGCAGAAGCGGAAATACTAGATACAACAATACAGACCTGAAGCAAACTTCAAAAACTCTCGTTTAAACACGCGATCTCACCCTGAGGCCCTCGGGACCTCAACCAAAAAACACCAACATGCTCTATTACCTTATTCAAACTTGCTCGAACCATCAAGACACTATCATTAACATAAAAATCCTCAATTTTCATCAAATCAAAGCCTAAGTTTCTTAAAAACTTCCGAATTGCACATTCGATCAAAAACCCGACCAAACGATGTTCGAATGACCTGAAAATTTGCACACATATCCAAATCACCCAACGAAGCTACAGCAACTCTCGAAATTCTATTCCGACCCTCGGATCAAAATCTTACTCATCAACCGGAATTCACCAAAATACTAACTTCGCCAATTCAAGCCTACTTCTACACCGGACCTCGCACTCCTATGTCTCAAATCAACCCCCGAAGCTAACCAAATCACTGGAATTCACATCCGAGCCCTCTAACTATATAGTCAACTTCTGGTTGACTTTTCCAACTTAAGCATTCCTTAAAGAGACTAAGTGTCTCATTTCTCATCAAAATCAATCCAAATCAACTCTAACACACCACATACCGATAACAAAACATGAAGAAGCATGAAATGGGGAAAACAGAGCAATAACACATGAGACAACGGGTCGGTCATCACATCCTCCCCAACTTAAACAAACGCTCGTCCTCGAGCGTACTCAGAGTTGTCCTAGAAGCCAACCAATAGCTAAATGACCTTACCAAGCATATACCCGGGGCGATCCCATGTCACCCTATCTCTTATAGGTCCGACAACACAACATAGCTGAAATTACCCAATCTAGTCTACCCCATAATTCACAGAACTACCTTTTCACTTCTGAAACCATCAATATGATCAAAACCTCACACCTATACTTTGAATAGTCCCGAACCAGTTGTAATAACCCATACTTGTAACCTCAATGAAATCATACGATATACCACATAATCCAAGCACTCGAAACGATAACTTTTATTCACAGTGGTTATCCACAACAACCAAATATCGATGGAAAACCTCTTACCAGCTAAAGTCTTATTCCCAACACTTCCATATACTGCTAACGATAATTGAAACACGCAATAAACCGTAACCATTTCTCAGATCAACCATTCATAAAACCACTTACTTTTAGACTAATACCATAGTAGATTCCGAGCCGAACCTCGATAATTTCCTTCTAACAAGCTGAAATCACATCTGTTCGTATTCATTAATGACTCCAACGATCACCTTGAATACAACACGCCACTCTGGTGATATGACACCTCAACACAGGCCTACGCCACAACTTGCATAATACACGTACCAATGAGAAACAGTCTGAACATACTCAAATAATGACAAATGACTCAAACGAAAGAGTTGTACCTCAAGCTCATCAGTACCATTACAACACAAGGCTGAAACCCCGTCTCACAGCATGGAAATAGGATACCTGAATCTACCCTAAAGGGTCATACCCCCGCGTGGCCTCGCCACAATGCGTGATTCTACCCAAACACTGTTACACATGAAACACCTCAAGTCGCCATGCTCAAAATCGACAGCCACGCATAATTGGATGTCTGAAACCAAAGCCATTCATTGCACCCACGGTGAAATAAATAATATACGGCACGCAACCCGATAGGCCGTAACCAATACTCCATTTACCGAGCCACACTCAATTACTCTTCCCGCTCGACTTTCTCTCTGACTCCTCAATAGAACCGCACCACATGTGCCCATATCCAACCAATCATAATGCCTCACAGTACAGAAAAGCAACTCATAAATCTCCCCATATCACTAACCAGTTCAATAACTATCGAATCACCCTATCCCTCAACAATACAACACGGGACTAACCAAGCTAACTCCAGCTAAATATGTAGCCACATCGGCGTGCCAACGAACTCAATACTAAGAAGCCTGAAGTTGCTCCTTCCACTACTATAACTCCTGTCGGAGCCGTACGATATAGTGCCCGACACCAAATAAAAACTGAAATCCACAGTCTCACCCGGCGACATTCCCGGCCACAAGTAACGCATCCGAAAAGTCCCTCAATACAGGAACTGAATCAATGGTAGAAACCTCTACACTGACATCTGCCACAAAGGCCCTATTAAGAAAAGCAATCCTTCCCAACCGTCCGCTGATCTTTGGAATACCAACCACTCTGCTATAACATAATCCGATGCACCTCGCCACGCCACCTGTGGCATTTTCTGACATAGTCCATAGCACACTAGTCTTGAATAACCCAACACTGAGACAATCAGTCTACATCCCAACATCATATCCACAATCCAATATACCAAGCAAAGAAAGGTCCACTCGGGTCTCCAAATCCTAATAGCCGCTAAACGGTGCCGATACACACGATCCACAACCACCACATAGTCTGTACCTGAGAACTCCCAGTCTCCAACTCCATATAGCACACGAATCATTATACCTAATCCCAAATCCCACAGTATGAATACATATCACATCTTGAGTACCCAATCATTCCCCGAAAGATATTTTAAAAATTCTCCTGTGCCATTAACTTAATCACATTGCCCTTTTTCTACAGCATATGCCCTCATCGAATCACTATGATTGGCAATACTATTTTCCTTAGTCAAATGAGGATCATTCACCCAAATCATCTAAAGATCGATTCTTTAATCACTTACAACTGCCCGTGCTGCTTAAGAATTTAATGAATTTCCATTGCGAACTGAATCGAACCTTACACACATAAATCCTAATCCTCCACAACATATACACTAGGATAACATGAGAACTTTTATCTCCCTTCCGCGCTACAGACATCGACGCACTCAACTAGTCAAGAACTTCCATTGATCCCATTTAGAAGAAAAATCATTACACACTCCATGCTTCGCATACCCATAGAAAATATACTCATCTTCAAACCATGGTAAAACCTAACAAGAACATCTCTGCCAACTCCATTTGTACAAGCTAAACTGCCTGGACTGAATCCCTCTGTCTAACCCAAGCTGAGAAAGCCATCAAAACCCAAGAGTATTGCTGCAAAATGCCAGTAAAAGCTCATTACCTCGAACACATACAAAGAATTAATCATACCCTCACCATGCCAATTCGGTCTATTAACAAGCTATTCCGTCTATCAAATTTCTCTTTTTGTTCATCATCCACTTGATATTTCTCCCTCGATGTAGCATCACAATGCCTCAATCTAGGCTTACCACACGAGATTCGCACATAAGACCACACTGTTTCAAACCCATGAGCCACTGAATATTCTCTCAAACGTTCCCAAAAATACCACGTTCTGGAATACTTTACTTTGAAGAACTTCCTGCGAATATGAATTCGTTACCACTACTTCCAGATACCGATACATAGGATCCCATAATCGACATAACAATACCACAAGCCTCGACATTTTCTAATGAAAACACGATCTCTGACCACATACACGACCTTGAGACACCTGACTGTTACATATAAAATATTGAACACATTAGAATCATTCTCGAAAGTCATTCACTCCTATTCCAACTGCAAATTACCTGACTTAACGAATACCACTCGTGCCTTATTAGCACTCTGACACCGTTAGGACATAATCTCATTTCAATATGAACGAACATTTTCCTTCTCTATACACTGAGCATTCTCTATCAACAACAGCTCAAGACATCCTATTATTTTCTCACATCTACGAAGCACCATATAACATTTATCAAAATTTTGCTTCACTCGTGCCATCCTCGGCTCATTTTCTGCAA
>MU724556.1:51928-78981 GCA_026770625.1 Nicotiana glauca
TTATCGATAATTACTTATCGATTATCGATTTGTACATATGCTTATCGTTATCGTTTCAATAAGGTTTTGATTTCGATTCCGATAACAAATAATCGATTCGATTTATCGATAAACCGATTAGAATGCACACCCCTAGGTGTGACAGCTCTGGCGACTCTGCTGGGGAACAAGAACCTAGAATCTCTGGTTCAGAGTTCAGAATTCGAGCTTGGAATAATTGTTGTATTTGGATTTATTTATTATCTGATTTTACTACATGTTCTGGCCTAATGTGCTAGATGTTGCTTTTTACCGCTTTGATATTCTGTGAACTGTATATAGACTGCTACGAAACCCTTCTCTTCTCATCTTCGGGGATGTGCTCACTAGTCGAGACTCCCTATTCTGTTAGTGTCATATCTTGAAATAAGAAAGAGGCTCGAACAAGTTACTAAGCCTGATGGCATTTTGGTTCACGGTAGGTAGCCCCCTCCTCGACTCGAGTTGTCTGCTCGGGTACATAGTCTAGAACATATACCCAGGTTTCGAACCTAGAATAACTCAGCCTCATGCCGGATCCCTAGTAGGAACGCTTGTTTGCATCGTATGTATTTGACTTAGGGGACTCAACACAGGGGTTGGGTCCGTCTAGGACAGGTTACCCAAAATAACAGACCATCTTGATGCGTCCTATGTGCTATATGTTGCATTTATTCTAGTGTAAAAGGTTCATTTGGTGGACCAATAATAGATGAGGGCAAATGAAAAAACGAAAAAAAACAATGAAAAAAAGAGAGGGTGAAGTGTGAAGATAAAGCGAGTAGGGCTCAATTATGTTTTCTGTCACATTTTGTTAAGGAAAAAAAAGAGCTTGGAAAAAAAAACAGATTTTGCACTTTTTATCATTTTTCAAAAATCAAAAATCAAAAAAAAAAGAAAGAAGAAAATTCAAAAAGAGTTTGCATGTTTCATCATTTTCAAGAAAAAGACAAAAAAAATATATGTCTTCTCTAAATTAGCTATTTTTTTTAAATTCTCGCCCATATCCAATCTGCCCGAACTACGCATACCTGATTCTCGTCTTTCGAGGCGTGATGCGTAGGCAACCCACATAGGGTCCGGTCTTCCTAATAAATTTTAGGTTCTTGTCTTTGCGGGATCTTAGCCAAATTTTGCATTTCTAGCCACCTTTTGGCCAAATAAGCCATTTTGCAAAAATAGCCTTAATCATGTCTTGCATGTATCCAATAGGGAGTGTTATTGTCTCACATAGTGTTGGTTTAAAGTTTTCTCATACAGGTATGGATTTACCTACCAGAGTTTGAGCATAACAGATACCGCAGGATCACTGCATTTAGGAGCTGCTCGAGGAGCCATTTTATGTTTTTAAGTCAATTGTTTATATTTTACTTTCTAGCCCTGTATAGTAGTATTCAGTCTTTTAGGTGATGTTAGAATATGTAATAGTCTAGTTAAGTTTGTCTAATCTTTTGTTATTATATTTTTTTGTATTGGGAAATGTGTTACAAGACAAAAAGAAAAAAAATTGTGTTTTTATATTTTCGTTAGAAGTTTTCTTTGGAATACTAATTCTAGGAATTAAAAAAAAATCATGTGAGGCGGTTTTTCCTTTAGGCAACGAATATCTAGAACTTAAAATAAAAATTACTTTTATATTTTTTTTTAGTGCATTAAGACCAAAAAAAAAAAATTCAAGAAAAAGAGAAGAGAATCTTCTTTTAGTACCTCTTTAAGAGTTTTCTTTTAAGATATTAATTCCAAAAATCTAAAAATATTTTATTTTTGAGGTTCTTCTTTGGGAAATTAATAAAAAAATGAATTTTTTATTTTTATTTTTATTTTTATTTTCATTAGAACTTTAGAATATTTTACATAGAAAAAAAACATACTTTGCCTTTTGTTTATCATTAGAATTTCTTCTTTAGGCAATCAAAATTGAAATCCAAAAGCATTTTGTTTTATCTTTGTCATTGTTTGTTTCGAAATCTTGGGTTAGGATATCAAATGAAAATTCAAAATATGTTTATGTAGTTTATTCTTTAGATTTTCGTCTAAAAAAAAGAAGAATCAAAAAATATTTTTCTCTTATAGGATATTTCCTTAATAGAATATTTGTTCCAAAAGGAAAAAAAAAGAAAAAAAAACATGTCCGTTAAGCTTGAGTTTGGAATTGGATATAGAATATTAAGTCTAGAAAATTCAAAACAAAAAAAAAGATTTGCTTCTTTTATTTCTCTTTTCTCATCAGAGTAGTCATTAAAAAAGAAAGAAAAAAAAGAATGTCGGTTTGTTTACTTTATTCTCGATCTTCCAGAACTATGCAAAGATCTGATTCATGTGGAGTCATGATACGTAGGCAACCCACATAGGGTTCGATCAAATCATTTTTTTGTCATTAAAAGGAAAAAAAATAAGAGGAAAAAAGGAAAAAAGAAAAAAGAAAAGAAAAAGAGGTAAAATCATGGGATGTGAGAAATGAGAGGAAAGAAAAGAGTGATAATTAGAAGGGAAAATAGGAAGGAAAATGAGCAAGAAAGTTCTAGAAAAGCAAAGAAAAGAGAGGTTGAAATGAACAAATTGGGATGATGCTAACTAACATTTGTACCCTCAAAGTCATTTTAGAACCGATAACTGTGGCTAAGTACATTGCACGTAAAGTGAGATTATCTTATGTTAAATGACCTAACGCTAACATGACGACTTCATTTTGTTATACTCATAGCAGAAGGGTGGTTGGTTTGTGGTTTTCAAAGTGGTAATTCTTCTCGACAACACGAAGTCAAAAGGCAATGGCAGACAACAACAGAATTGTGTTGGTTGATACTGGGGCTCGAAAGCATTTGGTTGAATAGGACAATGGGTTGGTTCAAGAGGTAAAAATATTGAGACAACACATGGTGGACATGTATCAGGCTTGGATGACTGGGAAGGCCCCACCCCCACCACCACCTAGCTTCCTAGATGCCACCCTTACCCAAGATCCGGATACAATGATAGATGATCCCCCATACTTTCCAGATCCACCCGCTTATCTCCAAACTCGTGATGCCCAATACCACCCCGCAGAGGTTGCCCACAAGGTTCCTGACCCATACAAGAAGAGCCATCGGGATGAGCTTTATGCTGAAAATGAAAAGGTCACAGGAAAAGAAGGGCGAGATGAGATGTCCAGGAAGATGAAAGGCGTAGAACAATCTTTGAAGAACAAGCAAGGAATGGGAGACCAGGGTAGCATGGTTTGCAAGGAACTGTCTGTGTCCCCTGACGTTCGCCTGCCCGCAGGTTTCAAAGTGCCAAAATTTAACTTGTATGATGAGGGTGGAGATTCGGTAGCCCACATAAGTGTCTACTGTAGTGAAATGAGAAGCGTTGGAGAGAAAGATGACATGTTGATGGCATATTTCATTAAGAACCTAACTGGGGCAGCTTTGTAATGCCATAATCGTCAAGATGTCGGGAAGTGGCATACATTGGGCGACATGGCTCAAGATTTTGTACGACACTTTCAGTACAAGATAGACATTGTCCCAGAATGCTCCTCCCTATCTCAGATGAAAAAGAAATGCAAGGAATGTTTTAGGGAATTTTGGGTCAGATGGAAAAAACAAGTTGCTCGGGATAGTCCTCCCATTGATAGAAAAGATATCGCTGAGCCCCACCGATGACAGGGTCCAGTGGTCGTTCTTGATAAATGCTTTCAGCCTCAATACCGGCCTCGTAAAAATCCCCAAACTCCACATAAGCTATCCTAATATTATCCGCCGAACAACATCCGGCCATATGTCTAACCACCGGGTCACTCCCTAGGGCGAGCACCAGCATCACAACGTTCTCCTATGCCTTCACAACATTTTCAAGCATCCAACAATCATATAAAATTGAGGCATGGAGGTAAACAAAGGCAAAAATATAAATTTCATGCCCATCAGAGAATCCTAAACAAGTTTGTTTGAAAAGTTAAAGCATTCTGGCCTAATTGAGCCGCTCCTCAGCTATACTCCAAACCCATATGCGAAAGGATTTGATCCTACTGTTCGATGCATGTACCACTCTAATGTCTAGGGGCATAGCATTGAATATTGTCGCTCTTTGAAAAGGGAAATAGAAAGAATGATTCAAGAAGGGGTAGTTGTGGTCAATGACAATGGCAGGGAGCATGCGAATCCTCTTGGGAACTTGTTGATTAAAGTTTATATTGTTGAAGTTGGTAATGTTCTTGGCAATATTGATGCGAAACTCAGTGGCTAAGATGTCGTTCTTGGTAATTGGGAAGACTCTTCATTTCTTGGTCAGCCGGAGTGGAGTCTTGGTGGTTTATTTTGTTGTCATTTCTGTTGTATGGGTTATTTCAGGGTTGTAATCCGGATATTTTCTTGTGACTCAAACCCTTCTATCCTTTTATTTTGTCTAGTTCCTTTAGTCATAGTATCTCCTTTAGTGTTATCTAGGTTTGTTTTAGGGTTGTACCCCAGGCTCTTTTGCTTGTTTTGCTGTTCAAATCCTTTCACCGTCTGTTTAATGCAATTCTCTATTTTTTGCCATTTCTAGTCATTTTTGTTTAGTTCTCTTCTCCTTTTACAGTTATTTTTATGCTGGTTCTAATGGCATGACATGCACGCATAATTCTACGCCTGATCTTAAAGGTTGGTTCAATTATGAAGCAATTTGGAATATGATAGGTGCATTTGAGGTAAATAAGAACAGATTTGGATATTTTGAGATCATTTGAAGCCCGAACCATGTGAAAATGGGGCAGATAGAACATAAAGAAATACTGTTGAAATGCATCATGTCGCATCGATTTGAAGCCAAACGCAAGTTTGCCCCAAATTACAGGGGCTGTTCGTGGTAAGGAGGGTGAGAGTGTTGTCCAATGGTTTTTTGTATTCAACAGATGTAGAAGGCGAATGTGAGGATATGGTTATCAAGTCTGGTACAATCAGAAGATGTTAAAAATGTTTTTCTTAGTTTGTTTAACTGTGTTGTTTGTACTTGGCATGGTTTGGAGATTGGAATGATGAAGGCATTTTGTTCTTCTATCTAAACGCTTTATCCTTTGTTACCCCCTTTGAGCCTTATTTATTTTCTTTCATACCCCTCTTTTGGAATCAGTAGTAAAGAAAAGAAATACAAGCGTCAACGATAAGTAAAAAGAAAGAGAAAAGAAAAGGAATGAAAAGAGAGAGACGGAAAAAGGAAGAAGAAAAGAAAAAAAAGGCAGAAGAAAAAGAGAAGAAAAGAAAAAGAAAAGAATGAAAAAAAACAACAAAACAACAAAAAGAGAAAAAGGGAAGAAGAAAAGAGGAGAAAGAAAAGGAAAAAAAGAATCATAACAACAAAGTAATTTCTATGACATGAACTACGTTCGACCTGATTCCTTTTAAGGATACATAGGCAGCCTCTTGGTTCGGTCCCATCAAAATAAAAATCCAAAAGTCCCTAAGCAAAAAACTAGGGCAGAATTGTGGTTGTTGTAGGAAATCTGATTCCGAAAGCTGTAATTTTGAACCCATTTGAATTGTTTTAAGCATTTAATACCCTTTTTTTTCTTAACCCTATCCAAAAGCCCACATTACAGTCCAAAGAAAGACCTTCCGATCAGTCTTCGAGAGATGCCCAGTCGAGCAAGTTGAAGTGATTCGTATCAGGGGCAACACTCCGATCCAAACAAGGAAGATGAAAGAATGAGAGAGTCTTATTGGTGAAAAACCTCACGGGCACCATAAGGCGATGAAAGCTGAGAGAAATAAAAAATGAGAGAGTTTTATTGGTGAAAACCTTCACATGCACCATAAGGCAACGGTGAGTTGAGAGAAAAACCAAAATGAGAGAGGTTTGATGGTGAAAGCCCTGTGGGCACTACAAGTCGAATAAGGATTGAGAATCAGATGGGAAATCACCAGACTAAGATTGCGAAACGACAGAGCATCAAATCCCGGTTTCACGGTTTAGGGGTATAACAGAAGCTGAACATCAGATTTGCTTAACAGAATAGGCTGCAGGTGTACGTCATGGTCATTAGAGTTGGTATCCACATCTGATAGGTTTCTACTTTGTAGTTTTTTGTTAGGAATCATCTCTTTCCATTGTCCTCTACTCTGTTCCTTTTGTCTTGTTTACTTCCTCCTCCTAAGTCTGTTTGGTCAGAACACGTGAGAAATGACTTTAAAATTTGCCACCAGCTTTCCAATTGCACAAAACGGGAATACATTCAAGTTCAGCAATCAGGCGCCCACCTGGAGAGCACGGGAATACATTCAAGTTCGGCAATCAAGCGCCCACCTGGAGAGCACGGGAATACACTCAAGTTCAGTAGTCATGCATCCACCTGGAAAAAGGGAAAGCATCTTAAAGTACAATTCGAGTTCAGCAATCAGGCGTCCGCATGGAGAAAGGGAAAACACTTCAGAATGCAATTCAAGTCAGCAATAAAAGAGGCTTGCGGAAAAAATGTGAGTCAACAGTCCGAGATGATCAACGGAAGTTAGTCACAATCCAAAATAATAAAAGAAGAGGAGAAACAAAAAGAAAGCAAAAGTGAATCCAAAATGCAGAAGTAGAGAAAGATGTGAATTGCTTAAGACATGACTGGAGTCACAAGCATGGTGTGGTGTCCGGGTTTGGTAGGAAGAATGAACTAGCACCTACAACTAGCAAGCGTCAAAGTTCAAATCCAAAGTCTGCATGAAGAACCATTCAAGACTCACGATCAAGCTTCAGAAGACTTATAGATAGGAATCTTGTAACTCGTAGTTGACAGGCTTAGCTATTCTTTTTCATGTTTTTTTGATGTAATAATAGGACCACCGACCGGAACCTCGGTGGAATGGCACCTCGACTGGCTCTCCACCTCGGCATACTCCATCATCTCGCTAACTTATGAACTACATGTGGCCTGATTCCTTTACAGCCAAGGATATGTAGGCAGCTCAGATACTAGGGCTCGGTCACATTCCCCTCTTCTCTTAGTTTTGGTCTTTTCAAATAAGGGTCGGGTCAAAAAACCTATCTAGTCGTTCTTTCTCTGAAAATACTTCGTCTCTCCAGTCAAAGAGGGGCAGCTGTAGACATGTGATTTTTGACCCTCCCCAAGATTTTACATATTTTTCTATTTAAAAATTTAGTTTAGGTCTAACATAGTTATTTCAACTAGTTTTGACCCTTTTTACTTTATTTTATCACAAAATGAAAACTACAAAAATATTAGTTTTACTTAGTTTTAAGTTGTTGGTCATAAGTGAATACTAAATAGAATTTATATTTTTCTTATTAATGTCACCTATTGTCCTAGATTATTAGTAATTTGTGTAACTATATCCTTAAAAGAAAAGAAAGAAAAAAGGGAGCAAAACAAAAGAAAAAGAGAGAAAGAAACGTAAATAGGGAAAGTAGATTTTTGCCCAACTTTGAAATTCAATTCACGTGATCCCTTACCCATTTTGTCATTTTTTTTCTTCTTTTTCTCTTAAGTAAATAAATAATGCTTTCTTTATTTTCTAAGGGGACCACCACCTTGAAAGAATTTTCGCAAAGAAACAGAAAAAATTCCTTTTCCGAATTCCACTCACGGATTTGTTACAGAGGGGCCCCACACGTTTTGGCTTTTTTGGGCTCTTTCAAGTTGAGACCCTTTTCTTCTTAAGATAGATATACACAGACATTCACATATAGAAGGAGAACCTTCATCTTCCACACACTACCAAAAATCCTTAAGACAAGAGAACAACCATCAGCCGCCGCCCTCATCACTCGCACCTCTTTCTCAAATTCCAGCGACCACAATACACACATAGATAGCGATAGAGTGAGGGGAATCTGGGCGGCTTCAAACAGAAATTAAAAGAGCAGAGGCGGGCTTGAGGGATCCAGTTTTGGCAGATCTTTCCTCTTGGAAACTCGAAAAAAAAACACAACAAGATAACACATAGTTCTGTTTCTTCACTTTTGATTTTGGATTTTTGTTCAAGGATGGACTATGGTTAAAATGTGGGTCTGAGTCTATTTTAGTTGAATTTTCCGGTGCCAATTCGAGATTCTATCCAGTTTTCAATTTTTCGGCGCCGTCGAGGTTCGGAGTTTCATTTTCCAGAGTCGTTGTTTCCAGTTCAAGGTCTGAGCTTTGATTCTTTCACTTACATGTTCTATTTTTTTGGTTATTTGCGATGCTCTGTTTATGAAGTCCTCGCTATTGTTAGTTGCTATCTCCCTTTAATTTCATATACATGATTTTGATGACATGAATTTGGAGTTACACGTTGTGAATTCTGTCGGTTGGGTTTCTTTTTCTGCGGTTTGGCTTCACTTTTGCTTGGAATTGGAAGGTTGGGTTTAGCTTCATTTTGTTGCTTGTTGTGGCTTCATCAATAAACTGTTGATTCACTTAGCTTAATTTTGTTGTTTGATTTTTCTTATAAGTTTACTTGCAATGGTCATGCCATGTATTTGGTTTTTTGTACGGAGAACATCAGTAATTGCATAGGGATATTGGTTGATTTGTTTGGTTTCACACAATGTATACTACACTTTAAGCTTCAAATTCTGAAGATTAATCACGACATGAGCAGGTGAATTGTAATGAGTTATAGTCATATAAATATTTGTAAAGTTTGTCTTTTTGTTAAATTTCATCACCTGCCAAATTGAGTACATAAAAAGGGACGAAAGCAGTTAGCAAACCTCACATATTTTCATTTTTTGACTAACGTAGCTCAAGTTTGAAGTAGCACAGAGGAGATTTCTTTTAAAATTATGAATCAAAGTTTAGGAGTAAATTCGGAAATCCTTTCTGAAATATTTTGGTACGCGAATTTAATGTTATCCTTCATCAATTTAGAAATCGAGGCGTGCCATTTAGTTGAATTTCCATAGCCCTCATAAAGTTAAAAACGCGTAGTTATTTTAGGCACGTTATTTTAATAATATTACCTTCCTAAACTCGGGTGCACATTTATTTGACCCAAATTCAAATCTCAACAATGTTATATAAAATGTGTTGCGGACCGCAGGTGCATTTATGTGACGTGGTTCAAGACATATTTTAAATGACGTCGCAATTTTCTTTAAAAAATGAATAAAAGTGGTTAAAAGTTAAAATTGAACCATAGGCTAAAGCATGTACTAAAATCGGATAATCAAGCCAATTATAACAGTTGAGCGACCATGCAAGAACCACGGAACTCAGGAATGCCTAACACCTTCTTCCAGGTTAATAGAATTCCTTACCCAGATTTCTGTGTTCGCGGACTGTGAAACAGAGTCAATCTTTTCCTTAATTCGGGATTTGAACCGGTGACTTGGGACACCATAAATCTTCCAAGTGGCGACTCTGAATTTCTTAAATAAATAATCCTGTTTCGATTGTCACTTCAAGTTGGAAATAACTCCCTTATATACCCTTCCCGGGGTGTAGTGTAAAAAGGAGGTGTGAACACGCCAACACCAATCGTTGTCATGTTTGGGTCCCTAAAGGCACCGGTACCGTTTGAGGTTGATGTGTTACCTCCTAAAGAAAGGGTACCCATGCCGGTAGCAATGACAGCCGTAACACTATTCCACCCAAAAGCCATACCATGCGATTACACAGTCGAAGCAAGGAGGAAAGGGAAAACCAAATCCAAAGAAGCAAGTGTAGCACAGGTTATGACAAGAACCGGCAGGGTTTATACCCTAGATCATTTGGCTGAGTCGAGTAGGCAAGCCTTTGGCCGGCCGACCATCATTGAAACCGAGCCTGACGACCTCTGGAGAAAGATACAGGCCAAAGAATATTCAGTCAATTATAAGTTGAACAAAACGCCAGCACAGATCTCTATCTTGGCTTTGCTACAAAGCTGTGGCGCACATAAGAATGCCTTATTGAAGGTGCTGAGCGAGGCATATATACGCAGCAACATCACTGGAGGAGAAATGGCAAACTGGGTAGGGCAGGTATTGGAAAGTCACAAAATCACTTTCCATGAAGATGAGCTGCCACCGGAAGGACTGAGCCACAATAAGGCGTTACACATCACTGTGCAATGCGAGGATTATTTCATCACCAGGATCCTGATCGATGGAGGGTCCAGCCTCGATATTTGCCCATTGGTGAAAGTCAGAACATTGGGGAAAGGTCTGCATGAGATCAAAGACGGGGCCATCAATGTCAAAGCCTTCGATGGCTCCCAAAGATCCACTATCGGTGAAATTAGCCTGTGTTTACAAATGGGACCTACTTGGTTCGATGTTGACTTTCAAGTGATAGGCGTGCCAGCATCTTACAACTTGTTGTTGGGATGACCTTGGATTCATGCCACTGGGGCTGTAGCATCAACCCTACATCAGGCAGTGAAGTTTGAGTGGAATCACCAAGAGGTAATTATTCATGGCGACGGTAGCAATCCCATATACAGTCGCCAGACCATCCCAGCAATTGGAGGAAGAATAAAGATAGACGGAGAAACCTACAATCACATCGAGCGAGTCAATGCCGTAGACAAGGATAAATGGTGGGACAACAAAATTGAAAGCATACTGAACTGGTACGGGTATGAACCAGGCAAAGGACTCGGCAAGAATCTCCAAGGGATCGCTAAGCCTATCAAACTGAAGAAACACGGTACCACTTTTGGTTTGGGATATGAGTACACCTGGGAGGAATTCAACCACTGGTCGCCACCTTGGCACGGTCCTTATTACCTGCTGGAATAGTCGATACCTCGCTTGGAGCAGACTTTTCAACCAGCCGATGTCATATATGGGTCGGAAGAAGAGGAAGCACTGGCAACAATGAGGAGTTTATTTTTGGAAGATTATAGCATGGACTGTTACGTCATCTTCGAGGAGGAGGGGGAGGAAGGCCCTTCCATACAAGCCACGAGCCGAGGAGAGCGCCTCAACAATTGGTCCATCAGAACCACCAGAGCCCAGCGCACCTCATTGTAGCAAGGTTGAACAAAGCACCACGCACTATTTTGTTTTACTAGTTTATTTTCATTTCACATTTTTATTTTTTTGCAAAAAAGAGCTCCGATGTTTAAAATATTTATGGAATTTATTAGAAGTATTTCAGTTTTTTATAAATCTTATGCTTATTATTTTTCATTACTTCACTCAAACAGCATTACCATTACTTATCTTGATGAACCAATGACTGTGACATGCAATGAGACAATGCAACAAACGGACATATCTTTAGAGGAAGATGATATACCAGAAGAGATTGTTAAGAAAGTTAAGAATTTCGAAAATAGGCCTAAGTCCAACTTGGACGAGACTGAGATTGTCAACCTAAGAGATGCAGAAAACATCAAGGAAACACGAATCAACGTCCATTTGTCGCCGTCAGAAAAGAAATAATATACAGAGTTCCTAAGAGATTATGAAGACATATTTGCTTGGTCATACGACGACATGACTGGTCTAAGCACATCCATTGTGGCTCACAAATTTCCGACTGATCCGGCCTGTCTGCCAGTAAAGAAGAAGCTCAGAAAGTTCAAGCCAGATATGAGTCTGAAAATCAAGGAAGAAGTCACTAAGTAGGTCAAAGCTAAGGTTCTCAGGGTAATAGAGTATCCGACATGGTTAGCCAATATTTTGCCAGTACCAAAGAAGTACGGGAAAATTAGAGTCTGTGTCGACTACCGGGACCTTAACGGGGCCAGTCCCAAAGATGGCTTTCCCTTGCCAAACATACACATCTGGATTGACAACTGCGCCAAGCATGAGCTACAGTCATTCATTGATTGTTCTGCTGGTTACCACCAGATATGGATGGATGAAGAAGATGCTGAGAAAACGGCCTTCATTACACCATGGGGGATGTACTGCTACAAGATGATGCCATTCGGGTTAAAGAATGCAGGGGCCACCTACATTAGGGCCATGACTACCATTTTCCATGATATGATACACAAGGAGATTGAAGTATATGTAGATGATGTCATCATCAAGTCCAAGAAAGCCATTGATCACATGGAAGATTTGAGGAAATTCTTCAATAGACTGAGAAGATACAATCTGAAATTGAATCCCGCAAAATGTGCATTCAGGGTTCCAGCTAGGAAATTGCTTGGGTTCATTGTGAGTCGCCGAGGGATAGAATTGGATCCATCAAAGGTCAAAGCTATTCAAGAATTGCCACCGCCAAAGGACAAGAAAGAATTAATGAGTTTCTTGGGTAGACTCAACTACATCAGCCGGTTCATAGCACAGTTTACTGTCATCTGTGAGCCAATCTTTATGATGCTAAAGAAGGATGCCACTACCAAATGGACAGATGATTGCCAAAAGGCTTTCGACAAAATCAAGGAGTACTTGTCAACACCGCCAGTTCTGGTCCCTCCCGATCCAGGTAGACCTATATTACTTTACCTTGCGGTACTAAATGGAGAATTTGGTTTTGTTCTGGGGTAGCATGATGAAACGGGGAGAAAAGAGCAGGCCATCTATTATCTCAGTAAGAATTTCACCCCGTATGAGGCCCGGTATTCTATGTTAGAACGCTTCTGTTGTGCCCTAACTTGGGTAGCTCAGAAATTGAGGCACTATTTCTGTGCTTACACTATGTATCTCATATCAAGAATGGACCCATTGAAGTACATATTTCATAAGCCCATGCCAACTGGCAAGCTAGCCAAGTGGAAAATCCTGCTGAGTAAGGTTGACATTGTCTACGTAACAAGAAATCAATAAAAGGGAAGACATTAGCAGATCACCTTGCAGAGAACCCTGTGGACAGAGAATACGAGCCCTTAAAGACGTATTTTCCTGATTAGGAGGTATAATTTGTAGGAGAAGACATTGCAGAATCCTATGACAGTTGGAGAATGTTTTTCGATGGAGTATGAAATTTTAAAGGAGTTGGCATAGGAGCAGTCCTAATATCAGAAATTGGCCAGCATTATCCGGTGTCTGCGAAACTCAGATTCCCGTGCACCAACAACATGGCCGAGTATGAAGCCTGCATCTTGGGACTCAAGATGGCCATTAACATGAACATCCAAGAGTTGCTAGTGATTGGGGATTCAGACTTACTTATACATCAGGTCCGTGAAGAATGGGCAACCAAGAACTCCAAGATACTCCCATACCTGCATCATGTATAGGAGTTGAGGAAGAGGTTCACAAAGACAGAATTCCAGCATGTTCCCAGAGTCTAGAATGAGTTTGCCGACGCACTGGCAACCCTATCATCTATGATTCAGCATCCAGATAAGAACTTCATAGACCCTATTCCAATGACGATTCATGATCAGCCAGCTTAC
Source organism: Nicotiana glauca (assembly GCA_026770625.1). NCBI lineage: Eukaryota > Viridiplantae > Streptophyta > Magnoliopsida > Solanales > Solanaceae > Nicotiana > Nicotiana glauca. The sequence goes on from MU724556.1 coordinate 65,173, forward strand.
TGTGCTCATGTCGAGGAAGAATTATATGGAAAGCCTTTATTTCACGACATCAAGGACTTTAGCCAAAGGAGAATATCTAGAACTTGCAAATGCTACTCAGAAATGCACACTTCGAAGATTGTCCAACAATTTCTTCCACTGCGGGGGAATCTTGTATATGAGGACTCCGTATTCGGATTTGCTAAGGTGTGTTGATGCGAAGGAAGCATCTAAACTGCTAGAGGAAATTCATGCGAGGACTGGTGGTCCACATATGAATGGTTTTATCTTAGCCAAGAAGATACTCCGGGCTGGTTATTTCTAGATGACTATGGAAACAGACTGCATCCAGTATGTTCAAAGGTGCCATCGCTGTCAGATACATGCAGACATGATAAAGGTGCCTCCAAACAAGCTTACTGCAACAAGCTTGCCATGACCGTTCGTCGCTTGGGGAATGGATATTATCGGACCTATCGAGCCCACCGTTTCAAGCAGGCACAGATTCATTCTAGTGGCACTTGATTATTTCACCAAATGGGTTGAAGCAGCATCTTACAAAGTAGTGACTAAGAAAGTCATGGCAGACTTTGTCCACGACAGCATTGTTTGTCAGTTCGGGATTCCAGAATCAATCATCACTGATAATGGTTCCAATCTCAACAGTGATTTGATGAAGGCCAAGTGTGAAACTTTCAATATCAAACACAAGAATTCTACAACTTACAGACCTCAGATGAATGGAGCCGTAGAAGCCGCCAATATCAAGAAGATACTAAGGAAAATGATATAAAAGCATAAGTAGTGGCATGAGAAGTTATCATTTTCTTTGTTGGGGTACCGCACCACAGTTCTAACATCAACCGGGGCAAATCCCTATATGCTGGTTTATGGTATAGAGGCGGACATTCCCGTCGAGGTAGAAATTCCTTCCTTGAGGATCATACAGGAAGCAGAACTCGACGACGCAGAATGGGTAAGGAGCCGCTATGAGCAGTTAGCTCTTATAGATGGAAAAAGCATGAATGCAGTTTTCCATGGTCAATTTTATCAGAACAGAATGTCCAGAGCCTTCAACAAAAGAGTCAAGCCGAGACAATTCACACCGGGGCAACTAGTGTTAAAGAATATTTTCCCACATCAGGATGAGGCCAAAGGGAATTTCTCTCCCAACTGGTAGGGTCCATACATGGTTCACCGGGTTCTAACAGGAGGAGCCCTTATACTCGTAGAAATGGACAGAGAAGTTTGGCCGAAGCCCATCAATTCAGACGCAATGAAGCGATACTATGTATAACCATTTATGATTATGATGTAATTTGAACTACATCTGACCTGATTCCCATTTAAGAGGGGGATACGTAGGCAGCCTTATGGGTTCGGTCACAATTTAATAAAATTTTCATTTTCCCCCGCAATTTGAAACTAGGGCAGAATTTTGAGAAGGACCCTCAAAATTCCGAAGTAACTTCAGCCAATCATCATAAGCAGCCGTCAAAAGTATCAACCCAGTAAACTGGGACAGAATTTTGAGGAGGACCCTCAAAATTCCGGAGCAAGAGAGGTTGCAATGTCTTGAACTGTATCACAGTCGCTGGTTCATCTAGAGAAAACTATTTTCAATTACGTATTTATGTTACATTTTTTTACTAAATCATGCATATCTATTATCAAATTTCTTTGTTTAGCGACGCTACCCCATTGATGCATAACATCCCTGTAAACAGAGACAAGCAGGACAAGCGAAGTCCATGGGGAATACGAACTAACCTTTCCCCTCTACAAAACTAACGATTTTTCTTGGGATGCAGGCACCCAAGTTGCAAATCATCGAATACATTTATACACTCATACTTTTTGGGAATACGACCCTCAGAACCATTCATATTTGCTATCCGCACACAACATCCCCAATAGTTACAATATCGCAATCAACTATCAACTATCAAGCCATCAGCTAAGAGATTTTACTATTGTTCGCCTTTTACTTTTCTGCATTGTATAAGGCCACCTTTCTGCCTTCTGAGGTTAAGCTCTACCTCCATCTGCATTTTCGCATTGCATAAAGATATCTTTTTTGTCTTTCGAGACTAAGCTCTATCTCCATCCGCATTGCTGCATTGCATAAGGCTACCTTTCTGCCTTCCAAGACTAGGCTCTGTCTCCATCTGCATTTTTTCGCATTGCATAAGGCTTCTTTTCCGCCTTTCAAGACTAAGCTCTGTCTCCATCCGCATTTTTGCATAAGGCTATCTTTCTACCTTCCGAGACTAGGCTCTGTCTCCATCTGCATTTTTCTGCATTGCATAAGGCTACCTTTCTGCCTTCCGAGGTTAAGCTCTACCTCCATCTGCATGGCTGAAATATCGCCACTTTATTTTTCTTGCATAACCGAAATATCGCCACATTATTTACATCTTGCATCGGCTAAAATATCTCCACCTTTGCTTACATCTGCATGGCTGAAATATCGCCACTTTTTACATCTTGCGCTGGCTGAAAGATCGCCACTCTTTATTTACATTTCCGCATCGGCTGAAAGATTGCCACCTTTTGCATTTCATGGGCTGAAAGATCGCCACCTTTCATATTTCATGGGCTGAAAGATCGCCAAATTTTCTGAGGGCGCCATTTTTCGGAGGCACCATTTTCATAGCCCGAGAACGCCATGCCATGGCCTGAGGACCCCATTTTATCTCCTGCATATCATTATTCAAAGGCATCCTAGTTTGGAGGCATCATTCTCATAGACCGAGAACATCATTTCGTCGCCTGCGAATCCTTTATTATGCACTTCATGGCCCAGGACGTCATGGTCTGAGGACGTTATCCTAACTGTCCAAAGACAACATTCATGGTCCAACGGGAACTTGCATTACGTTTAAATTTATGCAATATATATATATATATATATATATATATACATATATGTTCACAATGCTCATTTACAGGTAAACCGGCTAGCAACGGCCATCTCAGTAAGATTGATCCCGCTCTAGTTCCCGCAGCCTACTAGACTTCAACCATCTTTCTCAACCTGAATATCGCGTCCGTTTTCCAAAAATCTCTATCGACATATTCCGTTGATGGATCCCGAACTACTTATGACCTGATTCCTATAAAACCAAGGATATATAGGCAGCTCAAAACCAGATCTCGATCTCACTTCAAACCATTTCGTTCGGTTAAAATTGGCCATCATACCTTTACCCGACAACTCTTTCATCCTTCCCGGGTAAAGAGGGGCAGCTGTTGATACCCAATTTTTTTCTATGTATTTTTACATACAAAATACTTTCAAAATAACATGTATATGCATATATAAGCATGCCCAAGAGCTTTGATATTTTTCCTAATCCTTAAAGATTTTTTAAATCCATTTGTTGTCCATTTTTTAATAGTAGAAAATCAGTAATTATTTACAAAAATCTCAATTTTGGTGAATAATTTATTTTATTTCCATATTTATACCAAAATATAGTTAAGGTAATTTTTTGTATATTTTTACAAATTTATTTGGTATTTAAAAGACTAAATTGCATATAATTACAATTATAGCCTACTTTAAAATTAATAGCATTTTTATAATTATAAAATTATTTCTAGTATTTTTAAATTAATATTTATATATTATTAGTTGGCTCAATATTTTTAATTTACTCTTAAAATCAATTTTTATTATTTTTATAAAATAGAAGGGAAAAACTGGCTATTTAACATTTAGCCTCATTTATTTTAGTTACAGCCCATTTTACATTTTAATTTTAGCCCTTTAATTGACCCAATTCTACCCCAATTAAAGCATCCCAATTCCTTTTTTTACCCGGCCCCGACCCAATCAAAAAATTCTATCCGGTTCCTATTTTTGATCCAGACCGTTGATCATTTTGATCAACGGACATAAATCCCCCTTACCATTTTTAACCCCCAATGACCTACCCTAATCTCTCATTCTCACCTGGCCCGCCGCCTTTGAATCCCAAACTCTCTCAAATCCTCTCAACAGCTCTTCGAAACCCTAGCCTCCTCCTACCTTATTTCACCGTGGTTTCATCGGAATCCATGGCTTTTCATAGTTTGTACTCACCCCCCTCCATCATTTGACCTTGGGTGTTCAAGGTTTTGAAGGCTGACTTCGATGGTTCTCTTTTCAGATCTTCTCAGATCTGTTGTTCTATGGCCTCTCCCGCCATGCTCCGACATACTCAAGCATTGGAAGATTGATTCCTGACCTTTTCGACCCAGGATCTGATTTTTTCTTCCAAGCCTTTCTCGCTTCTAGGGTTTCTCCGAAATCCTAAGTTGTTCGAGGTTCTTCTCTGTTTATTTTCTTAGATCTATGGTATGCTTGTGTTCTACCGGGCTCCTAAAGTTTTTTCCCCAAATTTTCTTTTCAAAATTGTTTTTGAAAAGTTTTCAAAAGATCTTTTTGATTCTATATTATTCTTTCTTTATGTGTGTTTCTCTGTGTTATGCTCGTATGGCTTCTTTACTACGCATGTACTGTCCTTCTAATTTTCTTTTTCTATACATGTGCTCACACGTTAATCCTTGTTATGTTTTACTAGATGTGTTTACCGTTGAGTTCTTTGATTTTTGTTTGCTTTACTAGACTTTGTTCGTGTTCTTGCTAAACGGGTTTCATCTATTTTTGTTTAAGTTTGTATTGCCTCTTTTTTCTGATCTTGTTTAAGTTTCAAGTTTTCTCAAACATGATCTCTATGACCTTGAATCTGTTTTCTTTCTTTGTAGCATGTCTGTTGGTTTCTCATAAGTCATTGGAAAAGACTTCTAAGCCTCTATCAAGTGGCTTTCCTTCTCATCTCTATTGTCTGATTCGATTTGAAACCCCAGTATTTAGGGTTTCCTTTGGCAATTTTGATTTTTGTGTTCGAGTTAGGGTTCCACTTTGGGACCCTCTACTCTCAGACTCACTATGAGTCTGCAAATTGAACTTGTATCTCTTTGCTTATGATTCTGAACTTCTCTTTGATTAAACTCTCTTCTAAATAACTTGACAGTCTCTTCTTGATTCACATATTGGTGTGCTTTATATATGAGAACTCTTCTTTCAAAAGGTCTTACCAACTAATTAATTGATTCTGAAATCCTCCCCCCCTGGTTTGATTGATTACTACTGATTTTCCCTAATTGAATCCTCTTTACCTATTCCTAACTTGGTCCATTCGAGTTAAGCCTGTAATTTTGATTTTTATTGGTTGTTTGATTGATTCCCTTTCCTTTTTTTTGACAAACCGTGTACCATTGGATTTTGCCTTAAATAACTCTTATGTATTTACCCTTCATTGTACTGCTTGGAAAATATTTTTGGTTAACTCTTTCCGTAATTGTCTTTCACCCGTTGGAAATTAGAATCCCTTAATTAAAGGGAGATTGATTTCAATGTTATTCCCTTACCTTTCTTACTCGTTTTCTGCACTATAAAAGGGACTACCCTTCTGAACTTTTGAGACCACTTCGTGTTCAATACCTCAAACATTTAGTTCAATACTTTCGACTTACTTACACACTTACAATACTGCTTTGAGTTCAATACTTTCACAACATTCTATTTTTTCTGAGATCTTTTGGAATTGTTTACTTGCAATTTGGCTTTTCAAGACTACTGTTTTACTTGTTTGTTTTCCCTGAAACTGGTATGTTCTAATTTAACTTTCCTGCCTCACCCCTATGTGTTTATTTACAGTTTTCTGCAATCCTGTTTACTCTGCTATTCATGTTCAGTGATTAATGTTAACTATGTACGTTCTTTCTCTTTACATCTACTGCTTGTTGTGAATTCCCCATTCCCTCACTCCCTTTTGTGTGTTTGAGTTAAGGCTCAGGGCCTAGCAGTATCCATATTGCTGCCCAGGTCTGAACCTGATCCTCAATGGATCCTAACTCCCAACTTTGGCTAACAGGCTGGTCAGGGGTGTGCCAGCACTCTTAATCGCTAGGCATGATCACCACCCTTCCATGGCCTTCCCTAATTTCCCTCTATACACTTACACTTACTCTTAGACTTTAAGTTATGCCCCCCTCCTATGAGCCTTGCCTTGGGACCTTGAGTTCCCTCTAAACTTGGATATTTGAGGGCTGGCCCTTCCATACTGCACTATAATCTAATTCTGCAATGTATTTGGGGTGTAAGCGCTGCTCGGAGTCCACTTGAGGCTCTTGGGAACTTTGACACATCCCAAATAAGAGAAAGGCTTTGGAAATCTAATCCTGGAAGCTGGTTTATCTCATATTGTTAGGCCTTGAGTCTGAATTAGGCTGTTTGGTTATAGCTTAATTTTTCGATGTAATTTTACTTTTTTTCTGATTCATTTTGGTCTGTAATACCTTGTAATAACTTATGGGGTTCTAGTAAAAAGGGGAGAGTCACTTGTGTATGCATATGGGTAGACAGCATGCTCATAGGAATTATTATTCTGCACTTATACATTTCATTAGAAATCTTGCCTATACTTTATTGCATCAATACATATAGAGACCATGCCTATAAGTTCTGCATCTAGGCATATCATACAGGAATCCTGCCTATAAATTCTGCACTCATACATCTCGTGTAGAAATCCTGCTTATAAGTTGCTTCGCTATTGCATTAAAAATCCTGCCCCTAAGTTGTTACATTGCTACATTAGAAATATTGCCTATAAGTTATTGCATCAATACATATAGAGACCATGCCTAAATGTTTCTGCATATAGAAATCATGATTATAGGTTTTCTGCACTTCTGCATATACATCTGTCATTAGGCAAACAGTCTCTAGGCTTAAATAATAACAAGTTGCATCCTAGATACCATGCCTATAGGATTACTGCATCTCGATAATCGTGTTAAAATCAATAACGCTTAGAAATTATGCCTATAGGAGCAGCCATTTTAATCTAATTCATCTATTTCATCTATAAGTCTAAAATCAGTAACAATATTGTTTAACATTTGCAGAATTTGGTTGGCTCTAATATCAGTAACCCCTTCTTTAAAAAATTAGTATACTTCCACCTAGGCAAGATAGTAGGTAATTGATTAACTGTGTCAATCCTTGATAAACTACAACCAGACAAGGCCTAATTCGGACGTATCATATGAGAAATATGTGATGAAGCAGCATGTCCTAACGCTAAATTTAATTTAGACTAAAACCAGTATCTGAAGTCATGCTAGACAATTTTCTTCTTTTTGAGGAGGCCTTCTTGAGCCTTTTAAACTGCTATGTGTTTCCCCTAACTGCTTTATGTGTTTTGTTTGTCGCATTAGAATTTTATCCTTTAAAACTCTAACAAGCCCCAATCTCCTTTCCTTTTAGGACTAGTAGTACCAAATGCCTCCGGGGCTGATAGGATTGGGACGAATAATGGCATGCAATAAGTAACGATACTATTTCGCGTTTTAATACCTTAACGGGGTGGGAAAGGGTAGATATGGATATGATGACCACGCGATAACACCACGTGTATAAACGATTACCGGGTGTTGTGTGAGGTGATCCATATTATTTATGAACTTAGGACCCCTACCCTTTACTTGTTTATTTATTTTGAAAAACTGTTCAGTTTTAGCTTCTCTTTTACTCCAATTACTTGTATTAATTATGTGAAAACCCCTCCCTTTTGCTTAGTTATTTTCAGAACTTTTAAAAAACTGCTTTCTTCCCAAATTTCAGCTTCTTTTACTTCAGTTGCTTGCAACCGTTATGTGAAAACTATCTCGTATTTGCAATTCTTGCTTGTTCACTTGTCATTTGCACCTAAAGTCACAATTATAGCATGGCCGGGAACCACACTAGTGGATCTTGAGGGGTACCTAACACCTTCCACTCGATATCATTTCAAGCCCTTACCCAATCTCTGGTTTCTAAATCAAATTTCTTCTTGGTGTCCTAATGCACTTAATCATTAGGTGGCGACTCTTCAATTGCAAACCCAATTCCCAAAAGGAAATGAGTTGTCTGCCCAAATGTCATAAACCTAATTTTGCGAGAAAAAGGGGGCATCGACACACACTATGTAGATTTTGGAGTCTGTCCCAACGGCGGCTACTAGAGAACTTGGATTGGATAGCCTGCGTAGACTTGAGGTACAGCTGCTCAGCGCCCGCATCTACTGAAGTCACTGTCTTTATTTTTATTTAGCTATGTATTTTCGTTCAGATAATTTGGTATTTATTTTAGACCCTTGTAGGTATGTTAGGTATATCTTCGGGGCGCACCGGTGGACACAAAGGAGACTTGTGGTAGAATGCAGTTGTCCAAGGCAAAATGGAAGAGAAGAAGGCGGCGTACCTACGGTTAGTAGGGAGCTCTTGCGAGGAGGAATAAAGAGTGAACAGTGAGAAATATATAAGGTATCAAGGAAGGAGGCAAAGATGGCAGTCTCAGAGGCTAAGACTGCGGCTTTTGCTCATCTAAATGAGGAAGTAAGGGACAAAGGCGGGGAGAAGAAGTTATTCCGGCTGGCTATTGTGAGAGAGAGGAGGGATCAGGATCTGGACCAAGTAAGATGCATCAAAGATGAGGATGAAAAGGAATATTCGATCAAAACCCTTAGTCCGATAGAGGGATAGTATACATTCAATCTGGATAAGACACTGAGATGAAAGACAAATCAAGCAAGAAAGGCAGAAAGGGAGCCGCTTTCTCGAGTGAGAGTTCTTTTTTGGGGTTAGTCTGACTGTCCTTATTCTAGTTGGTAGGCGTGCGAGTAAGAGGGTAGTCGGTGAAATTATATTCATTGAATGGGAATTCAGCTTCGACAAACGTATCCTCCCTCGACGGGGGATGACCAGATTAAGAGGAAGTGGCAGACCTACTTTCAAAAGCTTCTAAATAAAGAAGGGGATCAGGATATTGCTCTAGATGAATTGAGGAATACCGACAGTCTCCATGAATTTAGTTATTATAGGCCATTGAGGTCGAGGAGGTCATGGAGGCAATGGGTAAGATGAGTAGGGGAAGAGCTACCGGGCCTGACGAAATTTTGGTTGAACTTTGGAAGTGTGTGGGTAGAGCATGCTTGGAATGGCTGAATGGGTTATTTAATGTTATATTCCAGATGAATAGGATGCCGGAGGAGTGGAGGTGGAGTACAATGGTTCCGTTGTACAAGAACAAAGATGATATCCAGAGTTATAACAATTATAGGGGTATCAAATTACTGAGTCATACCATGAAAGTTTGGGAGAGAGGGGTAGAAATGGGAGTATAAAGGACAGTGTCTATTTCAGACAACCAGTTCTGGTTCATGCCGGGGCGTTCTCCCACAGAAGCTATCCACCTTATTAGGAGGATGGTGGAACAGTACAGAGATAGGAAGAAGGATCTCCACATGGTATTTATTGATATGGAGAAAACGTACGACAGGGTTCCTAGAGAGGTTCTACGGGGCTGCTTGGAGACTAAAGGGGTTCCGGCTGCCTACATTAGGATGATTAAAGAAATGTATGATGGAGCTAAGACTTGGGTTAAGACATTAGGAGGAGACACAGAACATTTTCCGGTTGTTATGGGGTTGCACGAAGGGCCTGCGCTCAGCGCATTCCTATTTTGCCCTAGAATGAGAGGCTGGAGGTTTGGAGACAGGCCCTTAAGTCTAGGGGTTTCAAGTTGAGCAGGACTAAGACGAAATACCTAGAGTGCAAGTTCAGTGTCGAGCCGACGAAAGTGGGAGTGGACATGAGGCTTGACTCTCAAGTCATTCCCAAGAAGGGTAGTTTCAAGTACCTTGTGTCGGTTATTCAGGGGATTGGGGAGATCGACGAGGATGTCACACATCGTATAGGGGTGGGGTGGTTGAAGTGAAGGTTAGTGTCAAGAGTCTTGTGTGATAGCAAAGTGCCACTGTTGGTAAAAGGTAAGTTTTACAGAGTAGTGGTTAGGCCTTCCAGGTTGTACTGGACTGAGTGTTGGCCTGTTGAGAACTCACACATCTAGAAGATGAAAGTAGCAGATATGAGGATGTTGAGGTGGATGTGCGTGCATACTAAGATGGATAGGATAAGAAATGAAGATATTCGGGAGAAGGTGGGCGTGGCCCCATGGAGGACAAGATTCGGGAAGCAAGATTTAGGTGGTTCGGGTACATTCAGAGGAGGAGCACTGATGCACCAGTGAAGAGGTGTGAGCGACTGGCTGTGGTGGGCATGAGGAGAGGTAGAGGGCGGTCCAAGAAGTGTTGGGGAGAGGTGATCAGGTAGGATATGGCGCGACTTAGGATTACTGAGTACATGATCCTTGATAGGGTATTGTGGAGGTCGAGCATTAAGGTTGTAGGTTAGGAGGAAGTTGCGAATATTTCTACGGCGCTCCCGAGTAGGACTAGATAGTTAGGGTTTAGTTTTAGGATGCAGTGGTTATCTACTGATGCATGGCTTTATCTATTGGTTATTATTGTACTTTCCATCCATTTCGTATTTTCTATATTGCTGTTATTTTATTATAACTCTATTGATGGTACCAATATATCGTCTCTTGTCGTCTTATTGAGTCGAGTGTCTCCTAGAAACAACCTCTCTGCCCTCGGGGTAGGGGTAAGGTCTGCATACACATTATCCTCCCCAGACCCCACTAGTGGTAATACACTGGGTCGTTGTTATTGTTGTTGTTGTCGTATGTAATACTCTAGAAGCTCATGCACTTGTAGCATCGGGTTCAGAGATTGTAGCAGATATTTTACGGTTTTAGCTTCCGCATTTATATTTGGATTATTGTCGTTATTTCGGTTCTTCTTTATTGATTAAATTTAAATTGTTAAAAAGAATAAATTATTCTATCGCTGGCTTGCTTAGCAAATGAAATTTTAGGCACTATCGCATTCCGACGATGAAAATTCTGAATCGTGACATTCATATTTATTTATTTATTTATTCTGGTGTAAATGAAAATAGCGGCGGACACTTTTCGGGAGCGTTCAGATATTTCATTTTGCCCTTTTAATGTTCTAGGATATGTTAATCCTTCTCCATCTTCTTTCTTGTTTTCCATTTAGGTTCTGTTTGGTATGATCGAAGTAGTTTTTTCTGCAGGGAAGTATTTTTTATGCGAATAACACTTTTTAACATTTAGTTGACAGAATCAGATGGTAAAAAATAATTTCCCTTACAATTATCTTCAATTTAAACTTTATATTACTTAATTCAACTAACAATTTAAATATTATTATTTATGTTTAGTACTCAAAATAATTATAAAAACACGCTCCAAGTAGCCCTTTTTATTATTAATTTTAATAAATTTTTTATTCACCAATCAAATGATAGAAAATATTTTGGAGCAATGAATATTTCCATCAAAGGATGTGGTGCAGCGAATGAAGCTGTTTTTCCTTAACTAGTGGTCTCGGGTTCGAGCCTTGATCAGTATGAAAAATCCTTGGTAGAGAGCTTTTATCCCGAATGAAGCCCTACGCGTTGCGAATCCGCATATAATCGTACTCTGATACGAATACAGAACATCGATAGTAAACCAAAAATATTGGAAAACTGCTTTACATAAGTGATGAGTCCATATCCTGAATTCTACTCTTATTAGGTTACCCCTACGCATCTGCTATATATTGTGGATGATGATTCATTCGTCTTTTCATCTTTACATCTTTTTATCTTCTTTTTTTTGGTTGTATTAATTGACTTAAAAAAAGATGGCAGACGTGGAGTCCATTGGAACCTCCTTCCAAGGAAAGAGCAAATCTAGTGTTGCTTGAAATAGATTAGGTTCTTAACACTGTAACAATGTTTCTATATAATAGTCATTTATTATAAAAGTTACGTTTTTCTCGTAAATAATTTTAATGTTATAATTATAATATATATCCTCTATAATAAAACTTTATTATAACAACAAAAAATTATTAGAACAAACAAGTTTGTTATAAAAAAATTTGACTGTAATAGGTAAGATGTATTGCATCTATACTTTAAATTAAAACAGTTGCTTGTTATATATTCTTACACTAGTCACTAGCCATAGATCAAATTATATTATAAATGGACCTTAACCAATGATCGCTTTTACTTGTCTCATTACTTATTACTTATTACTTATTGACCAATTAGATCAGTAATGGAGAGGGCGGCTAAAATGAATAGATTTTTTTTAATTCAGGTTGTGTAGTTGGATTATTTAAGAAAAACTCTCGTCTTTTCATTTCGAACAACAACCGGCATTGTCATTTTTAGCTTGTATCAAAAATTATTTATATTTAGTAATCAAAAAATGTATAAAATTTGTAAAATTTGTATATATAACATATAAAAATATACAATATTTATATATTTTTTGCCTATTATTTTTACGACGATTATACAATATCATTTTTCCAACCACAACAGCAACATAGCAAATAAAATCCACTTTGGGGTGAATTCAGTCACGTAAAGTTAATCACTAATTGGTCTCTAGATTATGAGCTTTTACTTATTCAAAGCTTTTACTTCCTCTCATAAATCAAAATATTTGTCTATCAACTTAATTAGTATCATCAAAATATGGTAGTCTAGACAACAATAACTTTCACACCATCTATAATATTCTTTGAACTATCTTAAATATACTTTACATTTCACGTTTCAGAGATGTTAAGATTTACAATCAGTAAATTTGGATTAATTAAGTACTTTATGTTGGGTGTGCGAACAAAGTCCCACATTGGTAGCTGAAAAGATCGGGAGCCTACATATAATGTGTAGGAATTTTTTAATGGTGTGAGGCCTTTTAGGGAAAACCGTGCAGGCTTGGCCCAAAGCGAACAATATCACACCATGTTAAGAGTGTATTTGGGTTGGTTGAGCCCAATAACTGGTATCAGAACCCAGGTTCAGTGGGACGAGTATGGAGATGGCGAAGTGATGGTGCGGGGCAGCACGCACACAAGAAGAAGCTAGTTGTAGGCTTCGGTTGCCATAATACTCTAACAGTGTGGGTAGCACACAGTAATCTCGAAAATTGACTCGTGGATCGTGGTAATGGACCACGTGGAACTTAGTTCCAAGGGGAGATTGTTGGGTGTACAAACAAAGTCCTATATTGATAGCTGAAAAGATTGGGAGTTTACATATAATGTATAGGGATTTCTTAATGGTATGAAGACTTTTGGGAAAAACATTGCGAACTTGACCCAAACAGACAATATCACATTATGTTAAGAGTGTATTTGGGCCGGTTAAGCCCAACACTATATGTACATACGACCAAGGGCGCGGACCTGCATGGTGTGAAGCGGGGTCAATTGAACCGGCTTCACTAAAAAAGTACACGGCTTATATTAGTAAATTACATTTGAAACAGAAAAAATACGTATAGAAATATAAACTTGAACCTGCTTTAACCAAATGCATTGTCTCTTGAGGTAGTAAAGAGGGTTCAAAATATATGGAAGGTGTTGTGTTCGAATACCTCTTGTGGCGCCCCTGTACATTTTCTTTTGTGATCTCTAGTGGGCCGGAGTAGGACTGTGCACGGATCGGATCGGATCGAATTTAGTACATTTCGGATTTGGATTTCGGATTTCGGATTCTAAAAATTATGCCTTAGATCGGATCGGATTTTAAAGTATGGATCGGCGGATTTCGAATATTATTATGCCTCAAAGTTGCAAACTAATATGTAGAGGTGTGCATTCGAATCGGTTTATCGATTATTTGTTATCGGTTTATCGATAAACGAAATCGAAAAAATCGAAACCTTATTGAAACGATAACGATAAGCATATGTACAAATCGATAATCAATAAGTAATTATCGATAAGGGTCAAAATCGAATCGATAAATCGAATGCACACCCCTAATTATTTCATCTACCACATTTAAGGAATGATCATATTT
>MU724556.1:80604-105332 GCA_026770625.1 Nicotiana glauca
GGAATCCCGCAAATTTTCTTATTGGTGTAATCGATAACCGAATCGATAAGCCCCAAAAATTAATAAATCGAAATCGAAAAAATCGAAACCTTATTGAAATGATAACGATAAGCATATGTACAAATCGATAATCGATAAGTAATTATCGATAAGAGTCGAAATCGAATCGATAAATCGAATGCACACACCTACTAATATGTATATTTTCTTTGTAAACGAGGCAAGATATTAAGAAAAATTTGTGTTCATGCAATTATAAGAGTACTATGGTGTCAATATAGCTAAATCTAGCAATTGTAAAAGTAATAAATTGGAGGAAGATGTAAAGGAAGTACTGACTATCCGAAATTAAAGTGTAGTATTTATACATTGCCTAATAATTTCGGATTTCGGATCGGATCGGATTAAAATATACCAATCCGAATCCGATCCGAAATATGAAATTTTAATAAACACAATCCGAAATTCGAAATTGAATAAATCGGTTCGGATAAACCCTCCTGGTCAGGTCTTTCCCCAACCCCACGTATAATGGGAGTTTAGTGCATCCTGCTGCCATTTTAATAGTTGCTGTCATGTCATTTCTCACGTCGCCACGCCACCTTGAATATTTCCCGTCCTTTAACTCTTAATCAAACCAAAAAGATAGTTCAGTAATGGAATTCACTTTTCATCTTGCTTATTGATGGTGGAAACACATGCATAATGCACAAGATCATTGATATCAGTATAAACTATTTAACCATTACTCAAGAGTAGCACTGAATACCAGACTTGATTCTGAAAAAGAAAGAAAAATTCCATGGGTACATTTCTTGGACATGTAGTACCTGGTCTGGCCTTAGCCCTCCTTGGTTTTTGGCATGCTATTAACACAATTAAAGCCAACTATCAAAATGGAACTACAAAATTCAGAACCAAGTTTTGGTACCCTTTTAACAGTCCTCTTCCTACACTACAACACCTTGATCTCATTCTTGTTTTGTCCTTCTCTATCTTTTGCATAATTATCCAATTCTTGGAATTCCCTTCTCTGCACTTCTCATTGAAGCTTCATAATATTGAACATGCAACCATGTTCCTAAACTTGACCGTTTTCGCGGGTTTTACTCTTCTTGTTGAGTTAAGTAACTTGCCTGAGATCCTACATGGGATTTTAGGCATACTTGTTACATCTATTTTTGGTCAAGAACTTTTCTTACTTCATTATCATTCAACTGATCATGTAGGATTAGAAGGCCATTACCACTGGCTTTTGCAAATCGTCGTGTTTATTTCCCTTATATCAGCTCTTGTTGTTACTTGCTTCCCTGACTGTTTTCCTGCAGCACTTGTTCTTTCAATTTCGGTTATATTCCAAGGTTGTTGGTTCACGAACATGGGATTTAATCTGTGGTTTCCACAGTTTGTTCCAAATGGTTGTGTTATGCAATCAAGTGAAGGTCATGAAAACTTAGTTAATGGCGCGGTTATGTGTCATACGAATGAAGCTGATTTACGGGCCAGAGCTATGGCGAACTTGCAGTTTAGTTGGGTAATCGCAGCTATCTTGATCATTGTGGCTGGTATTTCTCTTGTTTTCGCGAGAAATCGAGCAGGCAGGACTTTATTGTCAAAGTATGAGCAGCTTCAGAGTAGAGGCAGAGACATCCCTGTAACAATTAATTGCTTGAAGTAAACTCATAAAAAAGAAATGTACATAGGCATCTGAAATGCCAATATAAATAAGCTTCAATGGATGTGTCTGAGGATAAGTAGGGCGATGTTTTCTTGCACATCGCCATTTCTGTGGTACTACTGTACTAGTTAAGTGTATTGCAGTCACTAGACTGCCTAACCATAGTTGTCAGTTGACCTAAGTTTACTTAGTTTGATGTTTTCTTCCCCTCCTCCTAAACTAGATTACTCTTTTCTATTTTGTGTACGTGGAAACAGCCTCTTGCAGAAATGCAGGTTAAGGCTGCGCAGAATATACCCTTGTGGTCCGATCCTTTCTCGGAACCTAGACATACATAGCAGGAGCTTAGTGCATCGCCCTGCCCTTTTTTCTATTAGGTGTGTGGCAGAAGAACAAAAGAAAGTTCAATAGCCAATCATTAGGAATAAATAAGCAGCATAGGCGGATCCAAAATTTAAAGTTTATGGGTTCTTGTCGCAATCTCAAATTAATATACCATAATAACTGGATTTACCGTTAGATATTCATAGATATTTAGTAAAATTTTTAATAAAAATACAGGATATACCCAAAAGTTACTGGGTTCCCGAGAATCCATGCACTATACTCTAGATACGCTAGCCATGCTATTTAGAGATTAACGAGTACTTATTTTCTCTTAAAATTTTAAACTAAAAATCTTAACTTCAGGATATTTTTGTCCTGAAAAATTGAACTGAACAACTAAAATTTCAGGACATATCGACTAATTTCTAAATGGCAACCCTGTAAAATGGCTACCTGGTTTCATTTCTACGTGTGTAACGTCGTCAAGACAGGAGACATAATACTAGGCCCCGTTTGACTATGAGTTTTGCCAAAATAAATTTGAGATTTATTTTCAAAACTCGTGTTTGGCCATAAATTTTGTCCATATTTTGGCCAAATCCCAAATCGCAAATTTCAAATCCCAAAATCAGCTATTGAGCTGAATTTGGCCCAAAATCCCAAAACTTTGGAATTATATACATGTTTTTCCAAAATAAAGTTGAAAAATATATTTTGAAAACGTATGTCCAAACACATTTTCATCTTCAAACCAAACTTCACCCAAATCAGATTTTTTAAAATAAATTTGGGATTTATGACTAAACGCTAGCTAATTCTAACTTGTGAAAACTCAAAATTTCTTGAGGAAACCAACGTTTATTAATTTAATATACATATCCAAAACAAATCAACTCTACATTAATGGAGAGAGACTAAATCTTGGTGGAAAGGAACAAAAACATAGCAGACCAATGTTTCAATCAATTAGCTTCCTCAATAGTAGCTTCAATTCGAAGGAGGACAAAACCAGCAGCAACTCCAACCAAAACCAGGGCAGGAATAATGGAAGCAATCCTAAAAATCTCAACAGCAGCATTACAGGCAGAAGACAAAGCTCCACCTTTGCCTTGTGATGTTGTTTTCAAGGAACTAATAATCTTAGCAAAAGACTGTTGAGTGCAAACAGGAAGGCCTAATGAGATTACATGATTATTTGCTTTTAGTGTTTGACCAAAAAGCGTATACCTTGGTTAAACTATTAACTCGTGTAATAAAGGGTTAATTGGAACTATTCTCGGATCTTATGAAAAAATATGAGACAATGGATGATGGAAACTTAGTAAAAAGGTAGAATCTGTATTTTTCCTTGGGAGAGAGAGTCTTCTTCTCAAAAAGCGTTCTTATCAAAATGAATATTACATGCCCTATCCCCTTATCGCATTTTCTATTTATATGGGACATATCCCTAATCAACCATAATAGTACAAGTGCAGATAATATTCAAATGAAATATTCTCTTTGATATCTTATTATAAAAATTAGTCATTAGTACTCTGTCCTTGGTGTTCGACCTTGACCATCGTTGACTGCCCGGCTACGAGTCTCACTGTTTACTAGTCGACCTCGGCCGCATCATTTTCCTTAATTTCTCATTGTGCTAAATTCCCTTACGACAAATTTGACCTATACATTTAGCCCTCCAAGTGAATTCAAACCAGTAATGTAGTTCAGTTTAGTTCTTTTCTGGGAAGCGTTGTTTGTGCCTACATTGGTTGTCAGAGTAACTCTTGCTGGAGAAAGTGTTGCCGAAGCTGTTGCCATTGCTTTTTGACCACCAACCTATATTATAAGAGGATTTAAGTTTGAAATCTTTAACAGAATAGTGGTCATATTCATTATTTACTTTTTTTTAGCCATATACATAAATTATATAATAATTATATACAATTATACTCATATGATACATAAACTATGCATATATTATACTTCCACTTGCTATTTTTAGTTTAAGCGGTTGATTGAGCGGCTATTTGAGTTAATTCTTCTTTAAGATTATATGCACTGACAATTTACACTATCAGTATAATTTAACCTGTTATCGCAGGTTACTTAGCATTTGTTCTAGGTTACCAATCAATACTTATTAAATAGAATTACGTGCAATTATCTTTTAAGTGACATAATTGTGTAATTTCAATGCATAGCACTAAAACTCTTAATAATTAGAAGATGTAACATACAAAACCTAAGTTTAAACTGGAATTTGAATAAAAAGAAAGGAAAAGGATTGGTATTCCTGGTAGTGATGGCTTGTGGAGTGCACTAAGTTTGCCAAAGTAGAGAGAAAATAGAAGAGTGAACATAGGACATTTGTGTGAAATGAATATTAGAAAAATTGGATAAGGGGGTGGATGTGAGATGGTTGGCTGAAAAGAAAGTTGGATTAGGCTAACTTATATCTACTAAAATTTTAGTGAAAATTGTACGGCATAGCCAGTTTTTGGACTGGTAATTAAAAAATAGTCAGCATTTGCAAAGTTATTGAAAAATAGCCACTATTTTGCTGCAATACGGAAAGTTCCAACATAATATATTGGAGATTGGTGCTCCTGTGTATGAACTTCCGAATATGGTGGAAGTCCAACACACGAAAAGTTCCAACATTATATACCTGAGATCGGAGCACGTGTGCGTGTAAACTTCCAACATATTATGTTGGACCAGTTGTCACACCTCCTTTTCCCTGAGGGGGATAGGGAGCTTTTCAATTTAAGTAACATATTTCGAAATGAGATTATTTATTTATTTTCATAGTCGCCACTTGAAATAGTTTATGGTGTTCCAAGTCACCAGTTTATTTTAAATCCCAAATCGAGGAAATTTGATTCCATTTAAAGTTTGCGAAAACCAAAAGACCGAGTAAGGAATTTTGTTAACCCGGGAGAAGGTGTTAGGCACTTTCGAGTTTCGTCGCTTTAGCACGGTCGCTCAACTATATAATTGGCCTAATCATCTGATTTATTACATGTGTTTAAACCTATTGTGCATTTTTAACTTTACAACTGCTCTTATTTATTTACGGAGTTTGTTTGAACAAGTCGCGATGTCGCGCACTTGTTTGTTTTTGTACACATTACGAATCGCGTCATGGGAACCGTATCCACGATCTATAACATGTGTATTTTATTATTGTTCGAAGTTATGGTCAGGTCACATGAAATGCACACCGGAATTGGGACTTATGTATCACGACTATGCCTCGGGAACCGTACTCATAGCCGTAATGATTTAATTACGCGCATGAAGTAAACTACGATATTCAAAAGTTGTTTATTTCCTAAAGTTTGAGATTATTGTGAAAGGTCAAAAGTTATAAAATGTTATAAAATAAAAGTAATTTAGTAAAACATGAATAAGAAATAAAGGCAATTTAGTAAAACATGAACAAGAAATAGAGATAGAGAGAAGGAAGAGATTTTCTTCTTCAATTGTGTGTATTTTTCTATCTATTACAAGGCCTTTATATAGGCATAAAAAGTGAAGAAAATATATCATGGAATATGTCATTGAACATACAAAATATATCATTGAATATGTCATTAAGCATTTGAGATGAAGATCATGGAAGAAGAGTAGACATCGACCATAATTTGATATTTATCATAACACTCCCTATTGGATGTCCATAGATAATATGCCTCATTAAAACCTTACTAGAAAAAAACTCTATGGGGAAAAATATCCTAGTGAAGTAAAAAGAGTACACATGTTTAGAAATACGCCTTTTGGTTGCCTCGTTAAAAACCTTGCAAGGAAAACCCAGTAGGACAAAACCTTGTAAGGGAAAAAGAGTACAACGTGTATTAACTCCCCCTGATGGGAGCATCAATTCACACCCTTGATCATTCATATCCCAATCTTGTACACTAGTTTCTTGAAGGTTGACGTCGGTAGAGATTTGGTGAACAAATCAACCATATTATCACTTGAACGAATCTGTTGCACATTGAAATCACTGTTCTTTTGAAGTATTAAAAAAAATAACTGTGGTGAAATGTGTTTTGCCCTAGATCCTTTTATGAATCCTCTATTCAATTGGGCTATGCATGTTGTATTGTCTTCATACAAAATTGTGGGTTGTTTGCAACACTTCAAACCATAGTTATCTCGAATAAGATGTATTATAGACCTCATTTCTCGACTTTCTTCATGAATAACAATTATCTCAGCATGATTAGATGAAGTAGCCAAGATTGATTTCTTAGTTGATCGCCAAGATATGGCAATGCCTCCACATGTAAACACATAGCATATTTGTGATCAAGCCTTGTGTGTGTAAGATAAATACCCCGCATCGACATAACCAATAAGATCGGGATTGCAATCATTGCCATAAAAATAAGCTTATATTTTTAGTCCCATTTAGATAACACAATATGTTTTTGATTTTACTCCAATATCTCCTTGTAGGAGTAGAGCTATATCTTGCTAAGACATTAACTGAAAATGTTATGTCACGCCTTATAGTGTTAGTAAGATACATTAGTACATCAATTGCACTAAGATATGGAACTTCAAGACCAAGATGTTCTTCATTATTTTCATGAGGTTGGAATGGATCTTTATTTATATCGAGTGATCTCATATCCATCGGGGTACTCAATGGATGTACTTTATCCATATAGAATAGCTTTAAATCTTTTCAGTATATGTTGATTGATGGACAAAAAATTTATCTTTCATATACTCCATTTGTAAACCAAGATGAAATTTTATCTTTCTAAGATCTTTCATTTCAAATTCTTTCTTTAAATAGTCTACTACTTTAGGAAGCTCTCCGAGAGTTCTAATGATATTTGAATCATCAGAGATTATAACAAATTCAAATCCAGATCTTTTTATAAAGGACAAATTGAATCATTCTTGTACCTTTCTTTCAATAGGTACTCACACAGGTGATTATACCACATGCGCCTTGATTGTTTCAATACGTATAAGGATTTTTAAAGCTTTATTTAATAAATTTCTTGGAAACCATAATATGCTCCAAGACAATTTAAATCCTTCAATGATTTCCACTATACGCATATCAAGTTTTTCATGTATTGCCAGATTAAAACCTGAAATGATTATATCCACCATAAGAGAACATGTCTCCATATAATTAATGTGAGGTTATTTACTAATTTTCTTGTGTCACAAATCGTCGTTATGTCTATCGACTTGAACATTTTGCACAAGAACACATTTATACCTCCATTGACTTTATACTTTCAGGTGTTGGGACTATCCACCCAACTTCACATTTTTTTTCAAGTGAAGTTAATTTTCATTGCGCATTTTTTTTATTTGGCCAATAATTTATCTGTCCAAATTTCATGACAGATTTGAGCTCAAGATCCTCGTCAATATTAATAATATTGAGCGCTATATTATATTAACAATATCGTCGACGATCATTTTATAACGGTTCAGTTATTACACAATAAAGACATAACTTATTAAGATCTCTTTATCTCATTATTTTCAGGTACCTGAGCCTCTTCCATGAGGTTTTATAAAGTGTTATGTCATGGCGCTCTTATAAAGCACTTGCCTCCTTATTATGACTATTTTGAACATTTGCCCCTCTCCTTCTTCAAGGAGTTTAATCTTTGGAACCGATTGGCCTGTTACGCTTCATGCGTGCCATAGACTATGTCCCTCATGGACTTTATTCTATTTGGAGTATTAACAGCTAAAATATGACATTTAGCTTTGGGTCAGCAAATGCATCTGGCAATAATTTGTAAAAGAATTATCACTTGAACTTCAAGTTCATATTTTTTTATACGAGGATCTATATGTATTCATAATAATTTATTTCACGTATCACTTCCCCAGCTGCTCATTTTCTCCCCTTAACGTTGGGATCACCAACACATTTCCCAACCTTCTTTTGGAACACATCTTTGTGCATTGTGGTGGAATAATTAAATCATATAATACATTCATATTTCTATACAGAAATTATTTGGTTTTTGACCCTGAACCGATTGTGATAGGGAGAAATTTTCATAACTTGGCTAGATGCGTACAAGTGCTGCTATATGTTAAATAATACATCTCATAAGCAATGGTTTAGCTATAATTGGAGACATACAATTCTGCTAAACCAAGTTAGATTTAAACCAGCATTATCAAGATAAATTATCATAATTTATATTCTGGAATTGTGCTCTAATAATTTGAGCAAGCAATCTTGCAAAAGCCAAACTGCAAGTTGATAACAAATGCACATGTGACCATAGAATATATGCATCTATTAAAATCATATAATAGTAAACAGTCCACATGGCTGGTGACTGGACTCATATATTTATCACCTTTTATTAGTTCCAAAAATCAAGGGATTCAATCCCAACCTTAACTGGTATATCATGAGAATAAGCAGCACAAGATAATTCTTGAAGAATCTTCTATTCTTCAATATACACCAATGAAATTCTCAATTAATTTTTCGCATCATAATTGAACCGGTTATGCCAACTAATATTAAACCTCTAGTTTACTTGTGGCATATGATTCCAGCATCATGCTTATATTTGTGTAGTACAAATAGAAAGAAGAATCGGGTAACCTTTCATATTTACCTGGTATGATTATAGTAATATAAAGATATTCAATATTTCTTGCATTTATAGTCTCAATATGCCAACCATTTTGGCTAATATATTTGAAACTCAAAAAGTTTCTTTTGAAACTTACTACCACCAATACCATGAATAATTATATTTATTCGGGTAGTAACAAATTCGCTCTTTCGGAGCTCTCAATAATTTTGTACTACAAGATCTTTTGTCACACCATCCATATGGTGAATGTCTCCTTCACGGAGAAAATCATATCATAATAATTATCATGGTCAAAATCATCATAAGCAAAATTATTTCTTGCTTTACCTTTGCCTTTAATAACCTTTTATAAGACATGACAAAATATTTTTTGCATACCACATGTACGCGGCCAATGACATATTCATATAACTACATTCTAATATTCACATTTATTTCTCTCAAACTTCCCTTAGGGGTGAGTTGTGTGGTATTAATATAATCATGAATTGCATGTCTTTTTTAAAAAAAATATTTTTTTTATTAACTCAAAATTTATATTAATCAAAGTATATATGTACAAGGCCATGTAGCTGCTGACCAGCTACAATCTCTACTCACTAGCTCATCCTAGTTACAATTAGCATTATTCTGACCAACTAGGCATACTACTACAAAACTCTAGTTTCACCCACTTTGTACAGACAATTACATGAAAATTCAAGCAAATCTATCAAGTCTCTATAATGTCTTCTGCCATCGTGATTGATCTCTTCCTCTTGTGTGTACATGTAGGACTATTTCTCTGCACAATCTTTGCTCCTCGAAGATGTTTTGCTGAAAACTTATCATATTCCTTTCCCTCCAGATACTATATACCAGCATTGCAAACACATAGCTGATAATTACTGTCTTCCCTGTCTTTTTCCTGGCCATATTACTTGCCCAGTTTAGTTCTTCTCTCCAGTCTTTTATACTTCTCTTTATGTCAAGCCATAGCATTAGTCTTGTCCATAATTTA
This sequence comes from Nicotiana glauca, assembly GCA_026770625.1. NCBI lineage: Eukaryota > Viridiplantae > Streptophyta > Magnoliopsida > Solanales > Solanaceae > Nicotiana > Nicotiana glauca. The sequence continues at coordinate 90,206 of MU724556.1, forward strand.
TTTGTGACTAGGCAATCAAAGAAGAGATGATGTTGTGTTTCTGTGATAGCCTTGCAGACTACACATTCCTGTGGCACCTGTATTCCCATCTTGCTAAGTCTATCCACAGTAGCTAGTCTTTCATGTACAACCAACCATGTTATAAATCTATATCTGGGATGGATGTTTGACTGCATGATTAAGTTCCTCCATTGCACTTTCTGGTACTGTGGCATCAACATTAAGTAAGCTTGCTTTATAGAAAATTTGCCATGTACCACTAGTGGCTTCATTTTGTCACCCAGGGAACCCTGTACTTGTTGCTGATGTATATCATCCCTTGTCTCTATTATTTTCCTGATTACCCAAACTGCAGTCTTAGGTATAGGCATTTCTTCCAACTTCTGCTTCTTAATATAATAGCTATGAACCCATCTTATCCACAGACTATCTTTCTTCATTGCAATTCCCCATAGTTGCTTCATCACAACTGCCTTATTCCATAGTCCTAAATTGATGACATTTAAACCTCCTGTAGATGTAGGCCTGCATATTTGTTCCCATGATATCAGTGCTTTCCTTGTGATACTTGCTTCTCCTGTCCATAAGAATGTTCTGCGAACTGCATCAATCATTTTCATAACTTTCTTAGGTAGCAGAAATATTTGTGCCCAGTAAGTTTGGATGCCAAAAAGTACAGACTTAATCAATTGGAGTCTACCTGAATATGACAACAATCTTGCTGACCAGCACCTGATTTTATCAGTTATCTTCTCTATTAGGGGCAGACATTGTTTTATAGTTAAATTTTTAGAGGATAGTGGAACCCCTAAATATCTTAAAGGTAATTTACCCTCCTCAAAGCCCAGCATGTTCCATATGTTCTGCTTTTCATCTTCATTTACTCCTGCCAGGTAGATAGAACTCTTGTCCTTGTTTGCTTGTAAACCAATAGCTTCAGAAAATCTTTGAAACACCTCTTGAAGTAAGCTGATGGATCCAATATCTGCTCTGCAGAACATAAGTAGATCATCTGCAAAGCAGATATGAATTACTCCCAGCTTCCTGCATCTAGGATGGAAGTTGAAATCCCCATTCTCTACTAGCATCATCATTTCTCTATTCAAATATTCCATTGCAATTACAAAGAGGTATAGGGACATTGGATCCCCTTGCCTGATACCTCTTTGTCCTTTAAATGGTTTGGTGAGCCCTCCATTAAGCACTAGTGAGTAAGAGAAAGTTGTAACACATTCTATGATCCATTCAATGAATCTGAATGGGAAGCCAAGTTCACTAAGAATTCTCCTCAAGAATCTCCAATCTAAAGTATCATAGGCCTTCCTAAGATCCACTTTCATGACACATCTAGGAGATACCCCTTTCCTATTGTAGCCTTTGAACAATTCATGACTGAATAAAATGTTATCAATGATGCTCCTTCCTTCTACAAAAGCTGACTGTGACTGGCTCACTATACTCCCAATCACCCTCTTTACTCTCAGCTGTAATATCTTTGCTATGATTTTGTGTAGGGTGTTACAACAAGCTATAGGTCTATAGTCTTTGACTAGTGTTGGTGAACTAACCTTGGGGATCAAGGTGATTGCTGTACAGTTCACTTTCTTCTGCATCTTCCCTATTTCAAAAAATTCCAGTACTGCATCATATACATCATTCTTCACTATTGCCCAGTTTCTTGTGAAGAATTCTAGTGGGAATCCATCTATCCCTGGGGCTTTGTCTGCTGGCATGTCTTTGATAGCATTATCTATTTCTTGAAGTGTTACTGGCTTTATCATTTCTACTTGTTGCTCCCTTGTCAAAATTGGCCCTTTCTTTATTATTTCTAAGTTTGGACATTTGATCTCTCCACTACATCATCCCATTAATCCTTTGAATACAGTCATGAATTCTGCTTCTACCTGCGCTGGGTCTGTGAGTTTGATACCTGTCTCTATGTAAATGGATGAGATTGTGTTCTTGCTTTGTCTAATCTTCCACTGGGCATGGAAATATTTTGAGTTGCTATCACCACACAGGATCCAATTTGCTATGGATTTCTGTCTAACTGCTTGTTCTTCAATATTGCTCCACCTATCTAACTCAGCTATTATCTCCTTTTCCTGATCAAATAGGCTTTGACAGAATGGTTGTACACTTATGTTTGCTTGTACAATCTCCAGCTTTTGTCTAGCTTGATTCGATTTTTGTTGATAGGAAGCCATATAATGATTTAGGTCCTTTAACTCATGCTTCAGATCCTGCAACTTTTTGCTTACTTTTGTCATGGCATTTATATCCTTATTCTGCTCCCAGACTCTCTTTAATCTTGCATGAAACTCAGGGTGTTCCATTACATTTACAAAGAACTTGAATGGATTTGGGTACATTCTTTTCTTCTGTCCACACCTCATTATTATAGGGGAATGATCTGATACTCCAGGGTTTAAGAAATCTGCCTCAATGTGGCCATATTGCTGCATCCATTGGAAGTTGCCCAGAGGCCAATCTATTTTACTATAAACTCTACTTCCCACAGGCTGTTTGTTACACCAAGTAAAGTGCCTGCCTATTAACCTTATAGGAGCCAGTTGTAGGTTATTCAGCAGGTCCTGGAATCCTTGTACCTCCTTAGCTGTAACTGGCTGCCCAATTCTATCATCAGTTGTTAGCCCATTGTTGAAATCTCCACTTAGAAGCCAAGCATTACAGATTTGCTTTCCTAGCTGATGCAGTTCACTCCATAATTCCTCCCTCTTGCAGAATATTTTTTGCATATACTACTGTAAATTCTGTGGTGAAGTGAGGTGAATTTTCCTCTATTGAACAATGTATGTACTGATCCTTTATAGCTTGAATATGAACCATTATATTCTCTTTCCATATGAGCCATATTCTGCCATTTACTACTGTGCTATAGTTACAGCAGTACTTCCAACCTCTAGCTACTTTTTGCAAGATTTTCTTTGCTTTCCCTTCTTTCACTCTAGTTTCCACCCATCCCATGTGATCAACTTTTTATCTTTCCAGAAAGAGCTTCAACTCCTTCTATTTTGAGAGCTTATTCAGCCCTCTAATGTTCCATGTGCACACTATCATGGGGGTTCTGCAACCATCTATCCATCTACATGTCACGACCCCAGTTCACCCTCCATGAATATGTCGTGATGGCACCTAGTCCCTATGACTAGGTAAGCCTAACAATGCGGAAGATAAACCAAAATTTTTGAAAGAAAATAAATAAAACTGAACTGGTAAAAATAAACAGGGTTTAAGGTGCCGCTGGGCACATACCACAACAATTCTCAAAGCTAACAAACTCCCCAAAACCCGGAAACCCACAAATCACAAGCTAAGGGATACATAAGAGGCTCTGACTCAAGAATATCTATACAAAGGAGGAAAATACTGGAAGAACTATACTTATTACAGAAAAGCTGGAAAGGGACTCCTCGGTCTGCGGACGTAACAGATATACCTTGAAGTCTCTACCGATACGCCTCCTTCCAAGGCTGACAGAACTGAACCGGAGTACCTGTATCTGCACAACAAAAATGTGCAGAAGAGTAGTATGAGCACACCACGGCGGTGACCAGTAAGTATCAAGACTAACCTCGATGGAATAGTGACGAGGGACAGCCAAGGCACCTATCGGTCAATAAACAGTATAATCATAGGAATAATTGTAATGACATATAAATATGTAAGACTGCATGAATGACCAAGAATGCTACAATTCACAATAAGGGATAAATACAACAATTAACAATGAGAATTTAATAAACTATGATGCAATACGACGGCAGAATCGCAACCAAAATCCTAAGGTCACAACACAGCAAGGGGACAAATAAGTCGATAACTCATATCCTACAATGATGTTCACAAAAGGTCTTATTTAACTCTTTCCACAATTTCACCAAGTCTCGGACATCCACAGCTCGTAAAGGACCCATCATCTGAAATCTAACAATTGGCATTCCGTGCCCCATCAATCTCATGGTCATGCTGACCACTAACTGGCCAACTCGGGCCATTCTCACAAATATAATGGATAAACGAGGGTGTACCTCCATCCTTAACAAAAATAGGAGGAATTCACCTCTAATAGGACTGTTCAGCTACGTGTATGCATGTGCAAGTGTTTATAACAAAATTCTACCAGCTAGCAAACATGAAAAGGAGAACGGTCCGCACATACGATGTTCCCTCACAACTCCCAAGAGGTAACGCTCATACAGGAAACAACCCATAATCAAAATATAAAACAAATAGGAATGCCTCAACAGGCCATCACAACTCTATACAATCAATCCCTGACGTAGCCCCCCTTATTTCACCACGTGTGCAATAAATAATATAATAGGCACCGCCTTATTTTGCCACACATGCATAACAATGTCCCCACCTTATTCCGCCACATGCGCAACCCACATATAAGCATATAACATACACCCCTTATTACGCCGCATGTGCAAAACATCAATAACAACAATAGCACGGCAAAGACCTCGTGCAACCTTTCAACAACAACTGCACGACAGAAACCTCGTGCATCATAGTAGCAACAACCGCACGGTAGAAACCTCGTGCATCACAATATCAATAACCGCACGACGAAAACCTCGTGCATCACAATATCAACAACCGCATGGCAGAAACCTCGTGCATCACAATATCAATAACCGCACGGCAGAAACCTCGTGCATCACAATATCAATAACCGCACGGCAGAAACCTCGTGCATCACAATATCAACAACCGCACGGCAAAGACCTCGTGCATCACAATCTCAAGTACAACACAACAAATGACAATATATATATATATATAGGAACAAAGCAAGAGAATCAACTCAAAGAATTTCGTTCATCAAAAGACGGTATAACTAACTCATAAGGAATAACCATAACAGAGAAATACTAAGCGCAATAAGAACAACTCAACATGGGAGTTAACACGAATCGAATAATTACAATTAAGAAATTATCAACTAAACATGGGATATCTAACTCCTTCCCAATTAAGACCAATTATTTACACGAGAGATAGAAATGACGCTTTCCAAATAAAGACAAGCAGTTAGGAATGATAATGTGACTATAGAAGGGTAAATAAATTCCAAGTAAGTCATGTAGAGGTGAAACTAATAACAGGAAACTCAATCATATCAAGAACAACTTCATATTCGGTGATTACAAGGATCTAAGAGCCTAAAGGATCAATTTACCACAAATAAATCCGAACACGCACTCGTCACCTCGCGTGCAAGGAATACAATCAACATAGAAGACTCAAATCCTAAGGGGAAGTCCCCCACACAATGTTAGGCAAGATACTTACCTCAAACCGACTAAAATCAACTAGCAAGCACGTTCTTGCCACGAGTTCTCGACTCCAAATGGCCCAAATCTATTCAATTAAATCACATTGTAATCAACATCTCAAGCAACTGATTCTATTATTTAATTTAAAGCTAAGATGCAAATTTAGGTAAAATAACCAAAATGCCCCTTGGGCCAACGTCTCAGAATCAGATAAATTTTACATTTCCAGAACCCTCGCACTCTCACGATTCTAACCATATAATAATATCCCAAATCGGAGGTCAAATGCTCCCTCAAAACCCCAAAGTTTGGTCAATGAACTTTTACCCCAAATTACCAAGTTTTTGATCCTAAATTCGAATTCAAATGATGTATTTAGCTATATAATGATGAAATATAATGAAAAGGGATCAAGGAAACGTTACCCAAAGATTTTCTCTCCAAAACTCACTCAAAATCGCCTTCTCCTGAGCTCTCAATCCATTTTGAACTTATGAAATTAAACCCTCAAAATTTTCTATTTCTGCCCAGGCATTTCCGCTTCTACGGACAAGGGACCGCTTCTGCGGTCCCGCACATGTGGACCACGAGCCGTTTCTGCGACTCCGCACTTCAATTTCCAAATTCCATTTCTGCGGTATTACACTCGTGGAAGCGATTTCGCTTCAGCGGTATTTCCACCGCTTCTGCGGACCCAGCTGGCTTGCAAATCTTTTCGCTGCTGCGGTGACCAAGTCGCTTCTGCGGCTCCGCTTTTGCGGAAAACTATCCGCTTATGTGGTTCTCCTAATTAGACGACCAACCGCTTCTACGGTCCACCCATCGCAGAAGCGAGTTCGCTTCTGCGGAACTTACACCGCCTCTGCGTTTCCCAAGCCAACACCCACTTTCCGCTTCTGCGGCTGCCAAGCCGCTTCTGCGGTTCCCAAGTCGCAGAAGCGAAAACACCAGAAGGCCTGCTGCAATTTTTTTTCTAACTTCAAAATTTACCCGTTGAGCATCCGAAACACACCCGAGGCCCTCGGGACCTCCACCAATCACACACACAAGTCATATAACCTAACATGGACTCGCTCGAAGTCCCAAATCACATAACACAACATCGAAATGACGAATCAAACCAAAAATCAAGCTTATGAACTTCCAAGTCTTCAAATAACGAATCTCATGCCGAAACCTATCAATTCAACTCGGAATGACGCCAAATTTTGCAGACAAGTCCAAAATGACATAACAGAGCCGTTCCAACTCTCAAAATCGCATTCCGACCCCGATATCCCAAAAGTCAACTGTGGGTCAAACTTCTTCATTTTCCAACTTCAACTTTCGCCGAAATGCCTCAACTTACTCTACGGACCTCCTAATCTGAATCCGGACATGCGCCTAAGTCCAAAATCACCATACGAAGATGTTGAGATCATCCACGACCCATTCGGGGTCGTTTACCCAAAAGTCCAATTCCGGTCAACTTTTCACCGTTCTAACTTCCAAAACAAGGTTTCTTCTCTAAAGTTGACTGTAAACCATCCGAAAGCTGAATTCCACCATGAACGCAAGTCGATACTCGTAGTCCGAAGCTGTTCCAGACCTTATGCTACTGAACGGAGCTTAATTTCTCAAAACGACCGGTCGGGTCGCTACATCCTCCCCCTCTTAAAACCAACGTTCGTCCTCAAACGTGCTAAGATTCGCCTAAAGTCCTCAAATCACTGAGTGCGCACTTCCAACATACACCCACGGGTGATACCATGTCACCCCAAATCACATAAGCACGACGACGCCATCTCAACTGAAATTTAACCTTTCTAGCAATATCATTAAGCTTTCAAGCCAGAACTTTCACCTTTCATCCGTTTCCCAAAGACCCGATTCTAAATCCATATCTGGTATCAGTCTTAACCTGCTATTTCAATACAAGCCAGCACACACAGGGTACAACCACACAACATGACACATCACACATAGGCCCACAATAACATTTCTGACAGCAATACTTGCCTGAGATCAAATTCGTACCGGCCAGAAGCCTCATCTTCACATGAACTCTTTTCAAACCTCCACAACACTGGCGATGATACAATAACCACGAAAACCACATAACAAAACACCCGAAGAACCAAATCTCAGCCAAGACCAACGGGTACACACCCCACAAACTAAAACTTACGAAGCATAGAACGAAAATGAATGAATATGGGAAGGGAAAACACATAAGGGAGCTAACAAGCAAATCAAACAAGCACAAATTATTCTACAATGCAAATCTACTAGGACATTTAACAAGAAGGAATGAAATCATATAATGGTCTCACGAGGATCTCATACTGATATAACTCTTACCGCAGTACACTGCCCAGCCTCAACATATCAAACCACCTGAAATCACGAGGGTCCCGCCCTCAACACTGAATCACAAGTAGGTCACACATCAACCCATCTAGAGACTCTCACTAGATCAATACCGTCTACAATTCACAATACAGACCAGCTCCCACACTGGTGGAGCATAGAAATCATAGCTCGTAACCAAGAATGCTCAGAAGTCACATCAAGCCTACCCAAATAGACAACAGGAAAATACTACTAGCCTAGTAACTCTAGACAACGACTAGAATCAGATGATAGTCATGGCTATCACTCATAAAACCTCCCAATAGGATAATCACATAGACGGAGTGCAAATCATGAAGCGCTCCCATAAATAGAGCAACAAATAAGGAAATCTGCCCCGATAAGAAGAACTGTGATGAACTACAGATAGTGCCCACTATAACAACTGAACTCATACCTGAATAACATTAGCTGACACCAGCCTCAAACCTACTATATGAACACATCAACGAGTCGGGCCTCCCCATCTTAGGTGCCCTCTACCTGCCTGAATACCTCGTTGGGACACACCGGTCTGAAGTTTGGGACAATCTCTCATCATGTGGCTAGTACCTCCACACTCAAAGCACCCTCTCTGCTGACGAGGCGGTGAGAACTGTGCGATATGGCTACTCCGAGACCCATGAGCACCTGAGTCACCATGCTGAGTCTGAAGTGCAAACTGAACTGGCTGACCCGCAAAACCTCTACCATGACGCACCCTGCCTCCAAAATAAGGACCGGTATATCTCACCGGTCTACGAGGCCTTCTCACCTCCTCAAACTCTCTCTCCTGATCGCGTCTGCTCTCACTCTCATGACCCTGTATGCCCCCTCTCTCTCTAGCATGCAGACCCTCTATCCTCCTAACAATGTTTACCACCTACTGATACGGAATATCCACCTCCAACTCACGAGCCATACTAGACCTGATGCTGGGAATAAGTCCCTCAATGAACCGGCGAACCTTCTCGCGAACCATAGAAACCAAGGCCGAGGCATGTCTAGCCAAACTGGTGTAACGGACATCATACTCCGAGACGGTCATAGCACCCTGACGCAAATGCTCAAACTCCATGCGCCATGCATCCCTGAGGTTCTGAGGAACAAACTCTCTCAGGAACATATCTGAGAACTGAGTCCAAGTCAGTGAAGCTGCCTCGTCTGGACTGTTTAACTCATAGGTGTGCCACCAATCGTAGGCGTCTCCTTGAAGTTGAAAAGTAGTGAAAGAAACCCCGCTCGATCCAGAGATACCCATAGTACGGAGAATACGGTAACACTCATCAAGAAACCCCAAGGCATCGTCTGATGCTAATCCACTGAACACCGGAGGATCATACTTCTTGAACCTCTCTAGTCTCATCTTCTCCTGCTCGGAAGCCGCTGCCATACCCTCGGGCTGAACTGGTGCCGCAGGCGGCGCAGGAATAATCTCTGGGACCTGCTCAACATGCGCTCGCTGCTTAGGATTGCGGGCGGCGGGAGTCTGTGCTCCTCCCCCGGCTTGGGGTGTAGCTGCAGCAAGGGGAAGCAATCCGGCCTGAGCCAAAGTGGTGTACATACTCATGAACTGCACCAAAGTCTCCTGAAGGGATGGAGTAGCAGTAGCTGTAGGCGTGTCAAATGCCTGGACTCCGGCTAGATCTGCTGATGGTACCTCGGCGGCAGGTCGTGCAGGTGTTCTCGCTGCACCACGTGGGCGTCCTCGAAATCTACCCCGACCCCGACCTCCGACAGCTACAGCAGGGGGCGCGGGTGCCTGATCACCTCGGGTAGTACGTGTCCTCACCATCTGTGAGAGAGTAGAAGACAGAGGTTTAGGATTGTGAATGTCAAAATCTCGCACAACAGGGAAATCAAATGAAGTGGAATTTTTCCTAACGGTTACATAGCCTCTCGCAGATAAGTACAGACGTCTCCGTACCGATCCACGCGACTCGAATAAACCGACTTGTGATCTGTGACTCCTATGAACCTAGAGCTCTGATACCAACTTGTCACGACCCCAGTTCACGCTCCATGAACATGTCGTGATGGCACCTAGTCCCTATGACTAGATAAGCCTAACAATGCGGAAGATAAACCAAAATTTTTGGAAGAAAATAAATAAAACTGAACTGGTAAAAATAAAAAGGGTTTAAGGTGCCGCTCGGCACATACCACAACAATTCTCAAAGCTAACAAACTCCCCAAAACCCGAAAACTCACAAATCACAAGCTAAGGGATACAAAAGAGGCTCTGACTCAAGAATATCTATACAAAGAAGGAAAATACTGGAAGAACTATACTTATTACAAAAAAGCTGGAAAGGGACTCCTCGGTCTGCGGACGTAGAAGATATACCTTGAAGACTCTACCGATACGCCTCCTTTCAAGGCTGACAGAACTGAACGGGAGTACATTTATCTGCACAACAAAAATGTGCAGAAGAGTAGTATGAGCACACCACGGCGGTGCCCAGTAAGTATCAAGACTAACCTCGATGGAGTAGTGAAGAGGGACAGTCAAGGCTAACCTCGATGGAGTAGTGAAGAGGGACAGTCAAGGCACCTACCGGTCAATAAACAGTATAATCATAGGAATAATTGTAATGACATATAAATATGTAAGACTGCATGAATGACCAAGAATGCTACAATTCACAATAAGGGATAAATATAACAATTAACAACGAGAATATAATAAACTATAATGCAATACGATGGCAGAATCGCAACCCAAATCCTAAGGTCACAACACAGCAAGGGGACAAACAAGTCGCTAACTCATATCCTACAATGATGTTCACAAAAGGTCTTATTTAACTCTTTCCACAATTTCACCAAGTCTCGGACATCCACAACTCGTAAAAGACCCAACATCTGAAATCTAACAATTGGCATCCCGTGCCCCATCAATTTCATAGTCATGCTGACCACTAACTGGCCAACTCGGGCCACTCTCACAAATATAATGGATAAACGAGGGCGTACCTCCATCCTTAACAAAAATAGGAGGAATTCACCTCTAATAAGAGTGTTCAGCTACATGTATGCATGTGCAAGTGTTTCTAATAAAATTCTACCAGCTAGCAAATATGAAAAGGAGAACGGTCCGCACATACGATGTTCCCTCACAACTCCCAAGCGGTAACGCTCATATAGGAAACAACCCATAATCACAATATAAAACAAATAGGAATGCCTCAACAGGCTATCACAACTCTATACAATCAATCCCTGACGTAGCCCCCCTTATTTCACCATGTGTGCAATAAATAATATAATAGGCACCGCCTTATTTTGCCACACGTGCATAACAATGTCCCCACCTTATACCGCCACATGCGCAACCCACATATAATCATATAACATATCCCGCCTTATTACGCCGCATGTGCAAAACATCAATAACAACAATAGCACGATAAAGACCTCGTGCAACCTTTCAACAACAACCGCACGGTAGAAACCTCGTGCATCACAGTAGCAACAACCGCACGACAGAAACCTCGTGCATCACAATATCAACAACCCCACGGCGGAAACCTCGTGTATCACAATATCAACAACCGCACGGCAGAGACCTCGTGCATCACAAGCTCAAGTACAACACAACAAATGACAATATATATATAGGAACAAAGCAAGAGAATCAACTCAAAGAATTTTGTTCATCAAAAGACGGTATAACTAACTCATAAGGAATAACCGTAACAGAGAAATACTAAGCGCAATAAGAACAACTCAACAAGGGAGTTAACATGAATCAAATAATTACAATTAAGAAAATATCAACTAAACATGGGATATCTAACTCCTTCCCAATTAAGACCAATTATTTACAGGAGAGATAGAAATGAGGCTTTCTAAATAAAGACAACCAGTTAGGAATGATAATGTGACTATAGAAGGGTAAATAAATTCCAAGTAAGTCATGTAGAGGTGAAACTAATAACAGGAAACTCAATCGTATCAAGAACAACTTCATATTCGGTGATTACAAGGATCTAAGAGCCTAAAGGATCAATTTACCACAAATAAATCCGAACACGCACTCGTCACCTCGCGTGCAAGGAATACAATCAACATAGAAGATTCAAATCCTAAGGGGAAGTCCCCCACACAAGGTTAGGCAAGATACTTACCTCAAACCGGCTAAAATCAACTAGCAACCACGTTCTTGCCACGAGTTCTTGACTCAAAATGGCCCAAATCTATTCAATTAAATCACACATTGTAATCAACATCTCAAGCAACTGATTGTATTATTTAATTTAAAGCTAAGATGCAAATTTAGGTAAAATAACCAAAATGCCCCTTGGGACAACGTCTCAGAATCAGATAACTTTTACATTTACAGAACCCTCGCACTCTCACGAGTCTAACCATATAATAATCTCCCAAATCGGAGGTCAAATGCCCCCTCAAAACCCCAAAGTTTGGTCTATGAACTTTTACCCCAAATTACCAAGTTTTTGATCCTAAAATCGAACTCAAATGATGTATTTAGTTATATATTGATGAAATGTAATGAAAATGGATCAAGGAAACGTTACCCAAAGATTTTTTCTCCAAAACTCACTCAAAATCGCCTTCTCCCGAGCTCTCAATCGATTTTCAACTTATGAAATTAAACCCTCGAAATTTTCTATTTCTGCCCAGGAATTTCCGCTTCTGCGGATAAGGGACCGCTTCTGCGGTCCCGCACATGCGGACCACGAGCCGCTTCTGCGACTCCTTTCTTCAATTTCCAAATTCCGCTTCTGTGGTCTTACATTTGCGGAAGCGATTTCGCTTCAGCAGAATTTCCACCGCTTCAGCGGACCCAGTTGCCTTGCCATCTTTTCGCTCCTGCGGTGACCAAGCCGCTTCTGCGGCTCCGCTTTTACGGAAAACTATCCGCTTCTGCGGTTCTCCTAATTAGCCGACCAACTGCTTTTGCAGTCCACCCATCGCAGAAGCGAGTTCGCTTCTGCGGAACTTACACCGCCTCTGCGGTTCCCAAGCTGTAGAAGCGAAAACACCAGAAGGCCTGCTGTAATTTTTCTTCTAACTTCAAAATTTACCCGTTGAGCATCCGAAACACACCCAAGGCCCCCGAGACCTCCACCAATCACACACACAAGTTATATAACCTAACACGGACTCGCTCGAAGTACCAAATCACATAACACAACATCGAAACAACGAATCAAACCAAAAATCAAGCTTATGAACTTCCAAGTCTTCAAATAACGAATCTCATGCCGAAACCTATCAATTCAACTCGGGATGACGCCAAATTTTGCAGACAAGTCCAAAATGACAAAACGGAGCCGTTCCAACTCTCGGAATCGCATTACAACCCCGATATCCCAAAAGTCAACTGTGGGTCAAACTTCTTCATTTTCTAACTTCAACTTTCGCCGAAATGCCTCAACTTACTCTACGGACCTCCAAATCTGAATCCGGACACGTGCCTAAATCCAAAATAACCATACGAAGCTGTTGAGATCATCCACGACCCATTCCGGGGTCGTTTACCTAAAAGTCCAATTCCGGTCAACTTTTCACTGTTCTAACTTCCAAAACAAGGTTTCTTCTCTAAATTTGACTCTAAACCATCCGAAAGCCAAATTCCACCATGAACGCAAGTCAATACTCGTAGTCCGAAGCTGTTCCAGACCTTATGCTACTGAACGGAGCTTAATTTCTCAAAACGACCGGTCGGGTCGTTACACTATAGGTCTTTCCCCTGTAGTTTTAGGTTCTTCAATTCTCAGCACATCATACATGTTTGCTTTCATTATCATCACTGGATCCTGCATTACAAGCACTTTTACATCTTTGCTTTTGCCTTTTGCTTTTGTATTGATCTCTTGCTCATTTTGCTGCCCCTTCTGGTTCTGTATTTAGGTAACAGTTTGTTGTGCCTCCCCTTCTTCTTCTACAGGTTGAATTTCATCTTGTTGTGCCACTCTATTTTCCTCTGATTCTTTAGCTATCCATATTGGCTTCTTTTTCCTATTTCTTCTCCTCTTCCTCTTAGCTACTTCCTGGTATGTTTCTTCCTTTGTTCCTGATTCTATTTTCCAACAGTCTTTTGCATCATGACCAAATTTTATGCAGTCTACACAAAATTTTGGCCTTCAATAATATGTCACCTATTGTTGAAAAGTTTCAAATGGTATGTCAAGCTCAATACATTCAGGCAAAGGTTGAGCAACATCTACTTCAATCAAAACTCTAGCATATGATATCCTCTCCATGTCTGCAGTGGTTTTATCAGTGTATAGTGGTTTCCCAATTCCACTAGCCAATTTACCTAGTGCCTCAGGTGACCAATATCCCACTGGTAATCCTGGAAATTTAACCCACAATGGAATAGTGCTCAAACACTCTAGGTCAAAATAGAAGTCTATTTCCCAATTCCTCAAGATCATTGGTTTGTTATGGTATGTGTATGGCCCAGATTGCAGAACCAAATCCCTATCTTCAACTGTTTGGAATTTGAAAATATAGTATCCCTCTTCATGGTACAAAATTTTAGGTTTATCAACAAAATTCCATACCGTATTAACATAGTTTTCCATTGATCGAACATATGGTGTGTCTCCCAGCACATATCCAATTAGTGCAGAATTCCACACCTCTTTCTGCATTTTGATGTCATCCTCCACTATTTTCACTATCACTTTGCCATCCCTGATTGATGGAGGGACATAGGTAAGTGGCTTACCCATTTGTGACGAACGATTGTTCTTCATTCCTTCATCTCGTTTATTTTGGTCCATTTCCACCTCGCTTCTGATTTGCTTTCCCGTTCCAATTTCAGAAAACTGGAGTCGCCTTGGTTCATGGATTTCCTTCTTAATTTTTTCCTTTCCCCCGTTCGCCAAAGGATTTTGAACTGGATTTATCCATTCGATTTCCGTTTCACTCTCCTCTTCAATTGATTGAAATTTCGATGGTAAGAAGCTTCCAAACGTCAATGGGGTTCTCCTCCTTTGTATTCCGGTTGCCGGCGTAATCATCACCTCCGTCATAGTCGGAGGGTTATGGCGGTTATTGGTCATTTTTCAGTTTCAAGCGTATGTTAGCATAACTAGCTGAACATGCGCCCTCACTTGTGAGTGGTGAACAATTCGGCAAAATGATAAATTGCATGTCTTTATTCATTGCTTTTATCACATATTGACACATTCAACTTTAGGAATAGGTTTGCATTCTCATTGCTTATCACAAGTCACATTCTCTTCAAGTAATGGATCATGATCAGCGACGTGCTTTATTATTTTCATACCAGTTTGATGGTAAACATTGCCTTCACATTTTGAAGGACTATTGTCACGACCCCAACCCGGTCGTGATGGCGCCCAGCACACTACTAGGCAAGCCCAACCATTCATAACAATTACCCCAAATTAACCAAATAAGTAAAGACAGAACTATCCAAGTAAAAGTCTGAAATACTGATATAATAC
>MU724558.1:2067-12095 GCA_026770625.1 Nicotiana glauca
GGTAATTAATTTTAAAATTTGCACAAGTAAGGTAACATGTACAAAAAAAAAATTAAATTTTAGCCAGATATAACAGTTAAGCGACCGTGCTAGAACCACGAAACTCGGGAATGCCTAACACCTTCTCCCGGGTTAACAGAATTCCTTACCCGAATTTCTGGTTCACAGACTGTTAAACAGAGTCAAACCCTTTCCTCGATTCGGGATTCAAACCGGTGACTTGGGACACCATAAATCTCCCAAGTGGCGACTCTGAATCTTAAATAAATGAATCCCGTTTCGGTTGTCCTTAAATTGGAAAAATTCCTTTTTTATTATACCCTTTCCCGGGGTGTAGTAAAGCCTATATCAGGAAAAAGGAGGTGTGGCATGCATAATCTAGAGATTCAGTATTTTATTCTCGGCAGGGGAAAGGCAATCAGACTAAAAATGGTCAGATGTGGGCTGGTAGAGTAATGAGACTTGGTATTTGTGAGCGTGATGGAGCTTTCTTCTATAAGGGTATGTCATTGTCCTAATTGAACGTACTAAGCTCGCCGGTGTTATGATCTTCTACAATTCCCCTTTGGGGAAAGCTATTGTAAAATAGTATCAAAAATGTGGTTGTCAGATATCCCAGGGTGCAGTAGTTCAGGGTTGAATTAGTGTTTCTAATGTCGACGATATGAGAAAGATGATCTTCTGAAAGGTGTAAAGTTAGCAATAATTGTGGGTTCAAGTGCCACGAAGATAGATTTTATTTAAGGCAGCAGTTGAGCAGCAAAAGATGAGGAAAGACATTTGGGAAGTGTTAGGCGGTGGCTAAAATTTCTAGAAGGCCGAGTATAAGAGGCCAAGGGTCGAGCAGTCGATTAAGGAGATGAGTTCTGCCAAAGTGAGAGAGTTGAGGAGTTGCATATGGGCATTGGGGTTAGATGACTATGTGCCTTAAAGAGAGTCTGGGATGACTTAGTAATTTTAGTAATTGGTGATTTGGGGTCTACGGATTTAATTTGAAGTATGGGCTGTTATACGACAGGAGATTTGGTATAACGGGAAGGAGCTGCTTGAATGAACAAGGATACAATATAACTTTTAATTGGATGGATGTTGTCACACATTTTATTGATGTCCACGAGGGGTGAATGAACTTGGGCAGCTAGAGAGTGAGGTCGAACTCGGAAGGGTTATCCCTTGTGGGCAGGTTAGTGTTGCATGGTTGGTGAAGCTTCGGCAAAGAAATTCTATTGGTTGTACAACAAAGAGATTGGTCATGTAAATGTGATTGATGATTCAGAGTGTAAAAAGGGGTTATACAAGGATTCCGAGAATTTTGGCGATTGATTGCGCAAGGTTATGTCAATAAGAGATTAAAAATCCTGGTGAATTCCAGAGTTGTGTAATAGTGGCTTTGAGCTAAGTGGGAGAGTCCCACCGCCTATGATTAGATTGCATGGTTAACTACTTGCGAGGTTTCTGGTTATTAGCATATTGATGGGTTACTTCAGCTACGGGAAAAGAACATAAGTGGTAATTTGAGCAAAGAGATTTTTAAAGGTGTGCTATGGTTAGCCTTGTTGGATCCTGTTCAGATTTGGAAAGGATTCAGGATTTGTGCTTTGTATAGATGCAGTTCCAAGGGAAGTGATTCTGTTAGGTGCTCCGTCGAGAGGGTATTCGTGTGCTAGAAGATTTGTGGGGTAAATTATATTCGAGGCTAAGTCAGAGTGGGTGTCTCTCAACAACGGTCCTAGTGAATTCAAAAGTTAAAGTGTGATGCTTAATGATTTCGAGCCTATAGGTGCGGTTAGGAATCCAGCTTGGTAGTAGCCTATGAGAAGAGACACAGAATGTTCTAATATGTTTTGACTTACAAGGTAGCAATTGGGAGGTACGAATGGTACATTGGATTTGAGACAACATGGTCTCGTGATTCAGGGTCACTCGGGATGAGTGCGGATGGAGTGTGTTAACTGTTGAATGGAGTTATCATCGCTTATATGGCAATTAAGTATAAATTGGAAGAAGAGGGATTGGGTAGCCATAGTCGAATTGGCGTGTTGCTGGTAGTGAGCAGTTCTTTCAGCATGATCGAGTTATGCAAGTGAATTATGACGGTGCGTGCGAGGCTTATCGGCCGCCGTAGTTGGTGATATTCAGGAAGTATTCTACTGTTATGACCTGTTATGTGGAGATGGACCTCAGAAGGGCTATGGTGGCTTAGACCACTACTTAGAGATTTACATATTCTACGGTTAGTAGAATTCATCTGTTTGTTGCTATGGTTCTCCTAAAGTGAGTTGAGTGGAAAGTTTTATATGATGAAGTGTTAACCTAATAGTGGTTCCGAAGCTATGATGAAAAATGTGTTCTATCGTATGTTGGCATGTTGGGTGCAGTGAGTGGTATGGAATTTGAAGCGAAGATCAAGGTAACAGTTCGGTGTTGACAAGGATGTCATGAGCTCGGTTGAGCAGGAAACGAGTTTCGATGTTTAAGGTAAATTGGTATTGTCTTTGACATCGGTGTTTTGTAAAAAAAAAGGGGGGGGGGGCCTTTGCATCCTGGTTAATGATTCTTGATCGCTTTTCAGCGTTAGTGCGACCAGTGGTTTGGAGGTACAACCCATTTATTTGTTATGGTAAGTTGTGGGAGCGTGTCCCACAGGGAGATTGTATAAGTGTGGCATGTAGTCACTGATTGATTAAAGATTTAAACCAAGTATGAAGGTTGTGATATCGTTGATTTGAGAATATATGCTTGGAGGGCACTCAGCCTATTAAGTTGTGGGCTGCAGATGATTTCTCCGGCTATGATGGATGTTCTTATGTGTTATGAGCGGAAGAGGAGTTATTATGGACCTTTGAAAGGTAATTAGCCTAGTTTAGTGCGATCAGAATCGGCTTGAGGTCTGTGGATGGATTTGAATGTGGATATGGGTTCTATATTAGGTCAGACGTGTTCATTTCAGTAATGCGCTCCTTATGGAGGAGTAGTCAAGGTGTTATTTTGTTGTCAACTGTTTCATGTAATGATATATTGCGCCGTATGAGTTGTGAGACAGCTTGGTAATTTTGTTATGTGTTGAGGTTCCGTGTAGTGATGAGGTTATATGAGCAGGATGGCTCTCGAGATTCAGATCGTATATCGCGATTCGCACGTCAGTTGTGCTTGAGTTTTGTAGCTTATAGCGCTATATGTCCCCTCAGGGATGGTATAAAGCACTCAGCGTGCTTGTGACCAAAATTTGGTATTTTATTGTAATGAGCAATTTAGCTCGATGTACATCTCCTTAGGTGAGTGTTATGTGTGGATCGGGTGGTACACCGCCATGGTTATGTTATTTGGATCGGGTTGCGTGCCGCAATAGTATGATATTGAGTATAGTTTTCTATATGCTATTTTTATATGCCTTGCTTCCTATTTTCTAAGGAAAGTCCGTATTAGTGCGTGAGTTAGATAGTTCCTTCTAGAGTTCATTTTCCTTTTTTATCGCGTTCGAATTGGTAGCCTATAAGCACATTGTGGCATCATATGAGACTTTTGATTATGTTCGTGATGGCTTATTGCCTGAGCATTTCGTACTGGGTGAGACAAGATCATTGGATTTAGGATCAGTGCAATCTGACTATATGAATTATATTAAGGAGCTAGGACCGTTATTTGGTTAAGAATGAGGCCATGGTTCTTGTCAGGAGTATAGACCCTATGATTTATTGATTTGGCAGTCGGTTATGAATTTCTACACATCTCTTCCGTCATGGCGGTATTGTATTAATTAGAGCAAGACCTATGCAGGTCATGAGGTGCAATGGGAGCATCAGATTCGTGGAATTTTGATTAAATTGATCAGAGAATGTTATTGTGGTCCTATAAGTAAAATGGTACAGGGTGTGAATTTAGCTAAGGTATGCAGTCACGTCTTGGTACGGCGTGTAGTGATTGATATGATGAGCGTATGTTGGAAACATGCCTAGTAAAGAATTTCAGATGTTGAAACTGGGCTCCAAGACTTAATTGCCCAAATGAAAGAGGGTATCTTTATATTTGATCGAGCTGATGTGCCCAACTAAGTTGTGGTACACGGGTAGGTGCATGAGGTATTAGGTAGTGATTCCAGACAACCCTAGCATAGTTCCTAGCACGTTCGAGGATGAAAGTATGTTTAATTGGGAGAGGATGTAAAGACCCGACCGGTTGTTTTGAGCTGTAGCGCGTCGTTCAGCAGTTTGAGGCTATGAGCAGCTTCATTTTAGGAAATATGACTTGTACGCGTGGTTGGAATGGAATTTCGGGAAATTCAGAGTTGATTCAGAAAGAAAATTCTCATTTTAGAAGCTTTAAGTTGTAAGAATTAGCTAAGATCGGATTTTTTGAGTAAACGACATCCGAATCGGGATTCGAAGGTTCCAGTAGGTTCGTATGATTATTTCGGACTTGGGCGTATGCCCGGATCGTGTTTTGGATGAACCGGGAGCGTTTTGGCGCATATTATGGAAGTTAGTATTTTGGAAGAAATTTTATAAGTTTGGCTTGAAGTGCATATCAGTGATATTGATGTCCATTTGGGATTTCGAGTCTAGGAGTAGCTTCATATGGTGATTCTGGAGTTGGGAGCACGATCGGAAGTGAATACGGAGGTTCGTAGGTCATTTTGAAGTCATTTGGCTAAAGAAAGAAATTTGAAGGTTTTTGAGAAGTTTGACTGGAAGTGGACTTTTTGATATCGGGGTTGAAGTCCGGTTTTTGAAGTTGGAGTAGGTCTATAATGTCGAATATTACTTGTGTGCAAAATTTTAATTCAATCGGACGTGATTTGATAGGTTTAAACATCGAAAGTAGAAGTTCGAAATTCCAAAGTTCATAAAGCTTGGATTGGAGGTCGATTCGCGAGTTTAGCATTACTTGATGTGATTTGAGGCCTCGAGCAAGTCTTAATTTGTTCTGGGACTGGTTGGTATGATTGGTTGGGGTCCCAGGGCCCTTGGATAGATTTCGGGTGATTAATGGATCGAAATTTGGAATTTTGGATAGTTGAAGGGGTCTGGCTGCTGGTATAACCGCTTATGCGGAGGGTTAACCGCAGAAGCGGCCTCGCAGAAGTGAGGAATTGAACCGCAGATGTGGTTTTGGGTTGTCAGTGAAGGGATCGCAGATGCGGTCATTTTTCTACAAATGCGGGACCGCACCTGCGAAGGAGAAGGCGCAGAAGCTTAAAAGGGTGGCCTGGTAAGGAACCGTAGAAGCGGTATTTGAACCGCACTTGCGGAACCGCAGAAGTGGTCATAGGACCGCAGGTGCGGAAAGTGCTGAAGGCAGTGTATTGCCCATTTCTCGCTCATTTTCTCTTAGCATGGACGATTTTGGAGAGCTTCAAGTGAGGTTTTTCATCACCAACGATAAGGTAAGCTAATCCCATCCGTCTTGAGTTAAATACATCGATTATGTATGGATTTAAGCATGTAAATTGGTAGAAACTTGGGGTTTGAGGGAAAACCTAGAAATTGACATTTCTTTGAATTTGACCACGAATTTGTGTATGAAATTGAGAGTAATTATATATTTGAGTTCGTGAGATTATGGGTAATCTTATTCTTCGAAAATTTTGGAAATTTGGGCACGTGGGCCTGAGGGCGTTTTCGTCAACTTTTCGATTGGGGTTAGGAATTGCTATAAATTTGGTCGTAATGAATAATTGGGTATATATTAATGGATTTGCATAACTATTAGCTAGTTTTGGAGTATTGTGCATCAATTTGAGTTTCGGAAGGGCGTGGAAGGCCGGTTAGTGATCTTCGAAGCGAGGTGAGTCTCCTTTCTAACCTTGTAAGAGGGAATTATCCCCGTAGGTGAGTTAATTGGTTATGTGCTCCTATTTGTGGGTACTACGTACACACGAGGTTATGCGAGTCCATACGTAGCTACTATTATGCTATTGTCCAGGTAGTTTAGGACCCAGAAAGCATGCTATACTTGGATTATTTGTAAACTTATTGACAGTTCGAATTGCTTAAATCACATCGAATTAGTGAATGAATTTCTAAACAGATTAAACTTCATTTTCTCAAATGGTTAAAAGAGAATTGGTTTTTCTTGGATAATTGTTTCCTGATGACTTCTTGATTGACTGTCAGTGTGTGTTTAAATTATCGAACGGGCCGAACTCCTCGGTAGATTTAATAGATGCATCTATAGTTCGCGCCGTTCGACCCTCGACAGTGCATAATTTATTTTCTGTTGGATCGGGCCATACGTCCTCGGCATGATTTGTGCATGCTTGTATTGCTTGTCTTGAAACTTATTAAAGTTGTTGTTGCCTCTTCTCGGCTTGAGAATAATTGTATAAATGATGAAAGGGAATTTGGAAAGTTTCCTACAAAAGAAATAGTTGTTTACTTGCTTCATTCTATTGGATTAAAAATCGTGTTTATAAAAAACCCACGATTTAACATATTAATTGATATAACATAATTGGACCCTTAGTAAGTGTCGAAGTCGACCTCTCGTCTCTACTTCTTCGAGATTAGACGGGATACTTACCGAGTACATGTTATTTTTGTACTCATGCTACACTTCTGTGCATTTTTGTTGCACAGGCATATGCACCCCTAGTGGCCTACAGGGCGTAGCAGTATGGATGATACTGGGATTAGGTGAGTTGCATTACTCGAGGCGGCCGCAGCTAGTATAGTCCTTTACAATCTTTCTATTTACTTTCTGTCCATTTGTATTCTGGAGGGATGTTGTACTGTATTGTTTCTTAGAAATAGCTCATGCACTTGTGACACTGGGTTCTGGGGATATCTATGGGTTTATTCAGAAATTTAAAATTGTCAAATATTTCATCATTTATTAAGTAGAATTTATCACGTATTGTTTAAACGCATAAAAGAAGTGGTTTTGGAAATACTTAAAACGAGAATTTAATTAAGTATTCTTGGTTGGCTTGCCTGACAGCGGTGTCCGGCGCTACCACGATCCTTTAGTTGATTTTGGGTGGTGACAATCGGAGAATGCAAGAACTACTCTAGTGCCGGCTCCTTTTGATGGTTCTGGATACAGATCATAGAGAAGAGGTGTGTTAAAAGCTCTGTTTGTGAAGAATAAGGTAGGATTCTATCACGACCCAAAATTCACTAAAGGTCGTGATGGCGCCGGACTCCACTATCAAGCAAGCCAACAACAAATAACTAGTAACTTCTTGTTTTAAATATTTTTCATAAATCACTTCTTTTATGCGTTTAAACAATACGTGATAAATTCCACTCAATAAATTATGAAACATTTAACAATTTTTAATTTTTGAATAAACCCATAGACATCACTAGAACCCGGTGTCACAAGTGCATGAGCTATTTCTAAGAAACAATATAGTGCGTCATCCGTCAGGAATACAAATGGACAGAAAGTAAATACAATATATTGGAAGGGACTATACTAGCTGCGGGCCGCCTCAAGTAATGCAACTCACCTAGTCCCAATATCATCCATGCTGCTATGCCCAGTAGGCCACTAGTAGTACCTGTGTCTGTCTAATAAAAATGCATAGAAGTGTAGTATGAGTGCAAAAACAACGTGTATTCAGTAAGTATCCCGCCTAATCTCGAAGAAGTAGAGACGAGATGACAACTTCAACACTTACTAAAGGTCCAGTAATAGTAATATTAACACGATGACTCACGGATTTATTAAGAACAACAGTAGATTCAAGTAAATTACTAAAGAGGTAAAAGTTCCTCTTTATTAAAAGTCTCCGAATTCAAAATCCATTAATTAACAATTATCTCAATTCGGGAGAGCAGGTACTAGTATCAACAGATATCAAAGCAAGCAATGCAAGCATGCGCAACTCATGTTGAGGTCGTACGACCCAATCCAACAATATTTAAAATGTGCACTACCGAGGGTCGAGCGGCCCGAACCATAGATGCATCTATTATCCTGCTCGCGAATCATACATGCGATGCGGTCAAATTTAAACAAACAATCACCCTGCTCGCGTACTATACATACGACACAGGTACACATAGAAACACTTGCTCAACAATAAATTAAGAATTTTATGGGGAATATTCATCCCATTAGATGCCAATTCTCTTTTAATGATTTAAGGAATAAAGTTTAATTCTCTTAGAAATTCATTTACCAATTAGATAGGATTTTAGCAATTCATACAGTCAATAACATTATAAGTATTTCAAGTACAGCATGCTTTTGGGTCATAAGCTACCCAGACAATAACATAATAGTAGCTACGCATAGACTCTCGTCATCTCGTGCGTATGTAGTCCCCACAAATAGGATCACATAATGAATTATTTCGCCTGTCGACGCCCCCTTTTTCTAAAGTCGAAATCGGGTTTACGACATTATGGACAAAACAACTCTCATTCCCTTTTGAGAAATCGGGCTATGGAATTTGAAGAGTCGTCACCTAATAATTATAGTGCATTAGGACACTTTTAAAAAAAAAGAAGAAGATTTTTGAAAGAAAAACCAGAGTTCGGGTAAGGGCTTGAGATTATCTCGAGGGGAAGGTGTTAGGCACCCCTCGAGATCCACTAGTGTGGTTCCTGACCATGCTTAGTTGTGACTTTAAGAAGGGTAGAAAGAAACACATAAAACTTGAATATAGTAGTTACAGACAAAATTTAAAATTTTAGAAAAGGAAGGGAAAGGACATAAGTGATTTAAAAGAGAGGGATTAATTGGAACATAAATTTAAAAAAATATTATACAAGTAAAGAAAAAGGGAAAAGAGGTCCTAGGTTTAAATACAATATGGATCACATCGGTACAATACCCATCAATCACTCCTCAAAGAGGGGTCACACGAGATATTAGCGCACCAGTCATCATATCCATATTCTACCCTTCCCAACCCGTTAAGGTGTTAAATGCGATTAGTCTCGTTTACTTATTGCATGCTAATACCCGTTCCAACCTATCAGTCCTGGGGTATTAGGACTTCTAATCATAAAGGGGAAGAAAAGGGTAGAGGCATATATGGGGTTTTAAAAGAACAAAATTCTAGTAGCGATCACCAAAACAAATAGCAAATAAGGGGATTGACAAACAAACATGCAAGGCTCACATAAAACTCCGTAAGTCATATAGCATATAGTTTAGCATGCCTTTCACATACTGGTTTGGTCTTTAAATTAAACTTAAGCGACTGACAGACTAGTTTAACACATAGAATCAGATAAAAAGTTTGCATTAGGAAACTCGGATCCAATTGTCAGAGATTGAAGTATTTTAAACAAGTTATTCAGAAAACACTGATTTCAGACAAGAGCCTAATTCATAAGAATTTAAATAGGAAGTTGAAAATCAAAGAAGTTCAGAAATGACTTTGGAATCTGCAGATTTGTTTGAGTGAAAATGCAGGAGAGTTAAAAATGCAGAACACCTTAAAAAAAAGAGTGAATTAAAGGACTGTTTGAAAGATAGCTTCAAGAGATGAGCAGAAAATTTACAAGAATTGCTTCGGATAGATTTGTAGAAATTTTAAAAGCAATGCTGGCTCATAAGAGTTTTATATTAAAAACGCGACACTGAAAAGTTAAAACCAGTTACCTAGTTATTATTACTCAAACAGATTAAGCGAGATAGACTCGTTCTGGATTTTAGAACTTATTACAGAGTGGGTAAATGGATGGCAGGTTTGGTTATCCTATAGTTTAGCCTAACGGGTATGCATTTCCTATAGACATGGTTTCTATATGCAACTTCTAACATGGATATTAAGTCCTATAGACAGGGTTTCTAATGATTTGCAAGATGATAAAGCATTAAACCCTATAGGCAGATTTTCTATGTCCCGATTAAAGAAACATTATTGTGATTAAACTGGTTACGAAATGAATATTAACCTACAGTTTGCCTAGCGTTTAGTCATTTTCTATAGGCATGATTTTTGTATGCAATTCGTTGTTTGATTATTAGATCCTATAGACAGGATATCTACTGATTTGCAGCATGGTTGAACATTAAATCCTATAGACATGATTTCTAAATGATTGAAAAGAATGCAAAAGCCTATAGAC
>MU724558.1:36351-58718 GCA_026770625.1 Nicotiana glauca
ATAAAGAACCCAGTAGGAGACACATACAATAGAAATCACGTAGGAAAACATAGCAGAGATAATCATGCGAGCTTAGTCTAAAGGCATAGTAAAATGCAAAGCATAGAAGGATCATGCTTAAATAGAAAGAAAAGCAGAAGATCAAGTACATGCGTAGTAGAGAAGAAAACATACGAGATAAACACAGACAAACACACATAGAGAAAAGAGAAGAAAGAATCAGAAAGTTTCCAGAAACCCTAATTTGAAAATCAAATGATTTTTTAAAAGAAAATTGGGGAAAACCCTTAAAATGTCGAATATAGCACAAATATAGCATAGATCTGAGAAAACAACCAGAGAAAAAACCTCGAATAGCTTTAGGTTCCCTATGAAACCCTAGAAATGAGAAGTCTTGGAAGAGAATCCAGTCTGGAGTCAGAGATGGCCATAGCTAGGCTCCTAAAGCTCGAATACGTCGGAACAGGGCCGGAGAGGCCATAACACCACAGATCTGTAGAGGATCTGAACAGTTGCCATCGAGGTCAGACCTAGAAATCTTGAACACCCATAGTTTGGGGGTGAAGGAAGGTGAGCACAGACCGTCCATGGCTTGAGAAACCATGAACTCCGGTGAGATAATGGTCGGAGAAGACGAGGGAGGTGATTAGGGTTTTGAGTGCTTGAGAGCGTTTTGAGAGAGAAGAGAGTTTGGGGGCGACTGTCTAAGCGAAATGGGGATTAGGGTTGGGGGTAGGTAGAATTAAAAAAGGGAAGAGTGGATGAGAGCCTTGATCGAAATGATCAACGACCAGGATTTTAAATACAAAACCGGACGGGTTTGGTAACTGGGTCAGGGTCGGGCCCAATGTTAAATTTGGGTCGAAGATTGGGTTAATTTGGGCTAAAATTGAAATGCAATTTGGCTAAAATTGTAATGAAATTTGGCCAAGTTTTAAATAGCCAATTTTCCCATTTTATTTAATAAAAATAGCTAAAAATAATTTAAAAGTAAATTAAAAATAGTGAACTGATTAATAATATATAAACAATAATAAATTAAAAATAGTGAACTGATTAATAATATATAAACAATAATCTAAAAATATTAGGAACAATTTTATAATTATAAAACACGGTTAATTATAAAATAGGCTATAATGTCAATTTCATGCAATTAAGCTTTAGAAATTCCGAATAAATTTGTTAAAATATGTAAAAATTACATTAATTATATTTTTGTTGTAAATATGAGAATGAAATACATTATTCACCTAAAAATAATAATTATGGGAATAATTTTGGATTTTGTACTGTTAAAATAGACAACAAATTTATTCTCAAAAACCCTAAAAATTGAGGAAAATACCAAAACTTTTGGGCATGCTTATATATGCGTACATATACTATTTTGAAAGTATTTGAGTATATATAGAAAATATAGGGAAAAATTGGATATCAACATCGCCTATGGGGACAATTCCCTCTCACAAGGTTAGAAAGGAGACTCACCTCACTCCGAAGATCCATAACCGGCATTCCACGCCCTTCCGAGAACTCAAATTGATGCATAACGCTCCAAAACTAGCCAATAGTTATGCAAATCATTAATATACGATAAGCTACTCATATTAATCCAATTTATAACAATTCCTAACCCCGATCGAAAAGTTGTTAAAAACGCCTTCGGGCCCACGTGCCCGAATTTCCAAAATTTTCGAAGAATAAGTTTACCCATAGCCTCACGAACTCAAATATATAATTTTCTCCTAATTCCGTACCCAAAATCGTGGTCAAATTCCAAGAATATAAATATCTAGGTCTTTCCACCAAAACCCCAAATTTCTACCAATTTATATGCTAAAATCCATACATAATCTATGTATTTAACTCAAGAAGGATGTGATTAGCTTACCTTATTGTTGATGATGAAAAATCCCACCTGAAGCTCTCCCAAAAATCGCCCAAGCCAAGAAAATATGAGAGAAAATGGCCAAATCCCGCTTTTTAAAACACATCTCTGCCTCTAGCACTTTCCGCACCTGCGGTCCCTTGACTGCTTCTACGGTTCCGTAGGTGCGAGCCAAACTACCGCTTCTGTGATTTCCTCCAAGCTCCTATTTTCCGCTTCTGCGCTTCCATTCTCGCAGATGCGGTCCCACTTCTGCGGCCAAACGACCGCATCTGTGGCCCCAACTTTCCTTTGTCAAAACCGTATCTGCAACTATTAGGCTGCTTCTGTGGCTCCGTACCTGCGGCCTTATTTTGCATGTGCAGTTATATCAGTAACCAGCAGCCTCAGCCCTTTCAAAAATCTCATTTTCGATCCTTTAATCACCCGGAATCCACCCGAGGCCCCCGGGACCCCAACCAATCATACCAACCAGTCGCAGAATATGTTACGGACTTGCTCGAGGCCTCAAATTGTATCAAACAACGCTAAAGCCACGAATCGACCTCCAATCCAAGCTTTATGAACTTTAGAATTTCAAACTTCTACTTTTGATGTTTAAACCTATCAAATCACGTCTGATTGACTTCAAATTTTGCGCACAAGTCATGTTCAACATTACAGACCTACTCCAACGTTCGAAATCAGATTCCAACCCCAATATCAGAAAGTCCACCTCCGGTCAAACTTCTCAAAACCTTCAAATTCCTCTCTTCAGCCAAATGGCTCCAAAATGCTCTACAGATATCCGAATTCACTTTTTATCGCGCTCCCACCTCCAGAATCACCGAACGGAGCTTTTCCCAGAGTTGAAATCCCAAACAGATTTCGATAACGCTAAAATACACTTCAACCCAAACTTATAAAATTTCTTGCAAAATGCTAATTTCCACAATAGGCGCCAAAACACTCTTGGGTCATCCAAAACCCGACCTGGACATGCACCCAAGTCCAAAATCATCATACAAACCTGCTGGAACCTTCGAATTCTGATTTCGAGGTTGTTTACTCAAAAATCCGATCTTAGCTAATTCTTTCAACTTAAAGCTTTCGAAATGAGAATTTTCTCTCCAAGTCAACTCCGAACTTCCCAAAATTTAATTCCGACCACACGTACAAGTCTAAATGCCTAAATTGAATCTACTCATGGCCTCAAACTGGTGAACGGTATGCTATGGCTCAAAATAACAGGTTGGATCATTACAGATTCATTAATGGAAAATGTAAAAAGCCAGATGTAAATGATGCACTCTTCGATTAGTGGGAACCGTGTGACGACATGGTAACCTCGTGGATACTAAGCTCACTCTCTAAGGATTTAGCGGATAGCCTACAACATGTTAATGATGTAAAGGAACTCTAGAATGAGCTAGAGGACAGGTACAATCAAACAAATGGAGCAAAGCTATATCAATAACAAAAGGAGATTAGTGATGTAAGCCAAGGGACTTTCGATATCAATGGATATTACATGAAGATGAAAAAGCTGTGGGAAGAATTAAACATGCTAAATAGTCATGCTCAGTATAGTTGTCAATGTGTGCGTGAAGCTAAGGACAATATGCAAAAGGCTGAACAAGACATGAGGTTGATCCAATTCCTCGTGGGACTAAATGAAGTATATACAGTAGTGAGGGGTAGTATAATGATGATGAACCCCTTACCTAGCATAGCACTTGCCTTCTCCATTCTTATTCAGGAAGAGAAGCAGAGAGAAGTCAAGTCCCAGGATCAAGTCATGATCGACTCTACTGCTCTCAATGTAAACACCACAGGTGTGAACACTTTTAGGACAAATTACAAATAAAACTCTGCTGGAACTGGTGGTTTCAGAGGAAACTACAATCCTAACAGGCCTTGGCCTTTTTGTGAGTATTGTAAGAGACCGAGGCACACCAAAGACAAATGTTACAAACACCATGGACCCACAACGGATGAATATGTCCAATAATAATTCACAGGCGTCCAATAAGTTCAACAAAGGAAAAGGGAATGCTGCATATATTTGGAGGACCATGTGATAGAGTGAATACTAGAGAAAGAGAAGAAGGGATGCTACAGGAGTGAGGTCAAAACTTGCGCAATTTAACTAGGGTGCAGTATGGCCAATTACTGAATCTACTAGAAAACTTTCAACCAGGAAATGTAGGGTAGAATTCTGTCAATGCCAACTTAGCTGATGGTGCTGTTAGCTTTGCAGGTACTGTGACTTGTTGCAATTATTTTGAAGACGGTGATCACTCATATGATTGTTTTGAACCAAATAGTTTTGACTTTTTGGGTAAAACTTTAGAAAACATATTTCTATGCATTGGAGTTGATTCATTTAGCGTTTATTTATGTAATTAAGTAACTTGTGACTAAATACGAGCGAATTGATGGTAGAATCAAGGGGTAAAGCGATAATTGAGACGTGAATTATATTCATGGCATCGAGGTAAGTGTTTGGTCTAACCTTAGCTAGACAATTAAAGAAGCAATATGACAATGAGGTTGCGGGGTTAAAGCAAAGGGTCATCAATGTCGAGAACAAAATGGTCAAACAAGCCAAGGATTTTAGAGCTAAAAGGGAACAATGTTATGATCTTATGGCTCTTATTGAGGAAGAAGTGCAACAGTTGCAAAATCAACATCTCTACGACACTCAGGTATTAGAAGCCCGTAATCGGCAGGTTGGGCGTTTGCTTCAGGAGAAGGGTAGAATCAGAGGGAGGGTCATAACTATTGCTGATTATATTGTTGCGAAGTGCCAAGCATGTGAAGACATGACCCGCACCACTTTCTTTGTGACAGTGATGACATTTGTCCGGCAAATCATGAGCGATTTGGAGAGGCTCCAAGGTGATCTTGCACATAGGCCCACGGTGAGGCCGAATGATGCCTCGCGGGCCCCAAGAGTTTTTGACACATTAATGTATTCGTGATTGTTGAGTCTGTACTTTTCTGCTTTTGAAGTCTATTAGTTAAGTTAGAGTCTGTTAGTTTTTTGAGTCTGTCTTTTCATCTTGTAGGAGTCTGTTAGTTGCTTCTGAGTCTCGGGTTTTTTGAGTCATTGTAATCAAGTATTTGCTTTATGCAAAAAATTGAAAATCCCACGTGTTATGCCGGGATAAAAGAAAAAGGTCCTTGGGTTATGCCAGGGAGGTCCACGAGTTATGCCGGGATAAGAGAAAAAGTTCCTTGGGTTATGCCAGGGAGGTCTAAGGGCTTTGTCGGGATAAAATAAAAAGGTCCTTGGGTTATGCCAGGAAGGTCCACGGGTTATGCCGGGATAAAAGAAAAAGTCCTTGGGTTATGCCAGGGAGGTCCACAGGTTATGCCGTGATAAAAGAAAAAGGTCCTTGGGTTATACCAAGAAGGTCCACCGGTTATGCCAGGATAAAAGAAAAGGTCCTTGGGTTATGCCAGGGAGGTGTACGGGTTATGCCGGGATAAAAGAAAAAGGTCCTTGGGTTATGCCAAGGAGGTCCACGGGTTATGCTGGGATATCTAGGGAATGGGGTCCCTATGCTACCATGATTTTTTTTTCTTTTGGGATTTTTCATTTTCACTTCCTCTTCTTCTTTCTTTATTTTTCTTTTTCTTTTCTTCTTCTTTTTTTTCTTTCTTTTTATTTAGTAAAACGCATGAAAGAATTTGGGGGGAAACTTCCCTTTTTTGGTCGGTTCCCTATTGTAAAGTTGTTTCAGTGCTTGCGCATTTCATTTCTCTTTTGGTTTGCACCTGTTTCTTGCGTGGTTGCCTCGAATTACACCTATTTTAATTTTCAAACAAAGAACAATTTGTTAGTTTGAAACGGTGGTTGGTTTTGTGGCCTTAATCATCTCAATTGCTTGATCCCGACCCAGCCTCCGTTGAGAACTTTGCTGCTTGCTGGTTTTTAGGATTTCATAAAGACTCGCCTGTGTGGGCTCTGGACTTTTCACTTTATTCTTCACTTAAGACCTTTGTCTTTGACTTTCTTTCTTCTTCAATGTCTTTGCTTTAAAACATCCATATTCATGATCATTCGGAATTGGCCTGGCGCACCCGCTGAGGCTGGCTATTTTCTTTGGCTTTTGCTAGGCGAAGCCCTATAAAAGTAGTCCTGCTACCTTTCTCTGTAATAGTCTCGGAATCAGAGTTAAATCGAAAGGGATTCAAAGAAGAAGTATTCAAAAGGCAAGCATATGAGTTTAAAGAGAAGCGTCCCTTTCAGGGAAAAAGAAGGACTTATCTAGGGGTGCATGCTGGCTTCAAATGGACATGACATGCTTCTTCGATTGGATGCCCGACCCACAAAAACTTTCCAACTTCTCGTGAACCCATTGATCCATATTTCAAAACCAGGGAACCTTGCCAGGACTCTTTTAGTGATGAGATGTCTTCTTTTAGGCCAACAACACCCTTTGCGGGTTTTCGCTAATCGACCTCTCTCATTTCTCTTCTAACCGTCGCCCGATAGTGCTCTTTACGAGTTTTCACCAAACGGACTCTCTACTCATCATCGCCTTATGATTCCCGAAGGTTTTCACCAATAAGACTCTCTCATTTTATTTCTCTCAATTTGGACAATATCAGATTCCAACCATGTTGTTTTTCACTTCCCACGCCTTTGCCAATTGATCAGAAGGACTTGGACAAAGTTTTGGGTAAAAAGAATTTTGGACGGAAGTACAACTTTGGAACAATTTCGGTGGATTCATAGCCGAACCAATATATCATCTGCCCCAGTTTCAACTTTTGGGGGAATTGGGATTTTTGTTTTGGTGTGACTGAACACCAGAGAGTGGTTGCCTACGTATCCTTTTGGAATCAAGTCAAACGTAGTTCAGGGAAAACATTTTTTTTGTCTTTCTTTTGTTGTTTTTGTTTTTGTTTTTTTTCTTTTCTTTTTCTTTTTCTTTTCATCATATTTTCTTTTTCTTTTTTTCTTTTCATCATATCTTTTTCTTTTATTTTTCCTTTTTTCTTTTTTTCTTTGATAATATCTCCGGGTTCCAAAGAGGGTAGCCAAAGAAGAGTACCCGACTCAAATGGGTTTGCGAAGGGTTGATAATGTTCGGATAGTGGGAAGGAAAGCCTTCATCATCTCAACTACGCAAAGTCATCATCGTAGAAGGTCTAGACATAGTACCCTTTGTCGCATCCGCATTCACAACTGTTTTGGGATCATTTCCTTCGATATCTCCCAAATACAATGCTCCTCTCGGCAATATTTTCCGGATGATGTATGAACCCTTCCAATTAGGATCAAATTTTCCTTTTGCTTCCTGGTGATGAGGGAGAATGCGTCTTAACACGAGTTGTCCCACTTCAAAATTCCTGGGACACACATTCTTGTTGTAAGAGCGGGTCATTCTTTGTTGGTACAACTGCCCGGATGTGCCCTGAGTACAGCACACTCTTTTGTTGTAATGAATGGACCATTCCAACCCGCGAACCAATTTTGCTTCAATTGTTCCAATTCTTTATTTTATTTCCTCAAGGTTACCTTCTTTGCATTTCGACTCTTGATTCATTACTTCAAAAATCTAATAGCGTTTTGGGATATAGGCATGAAGTCTGGAAGCATGTCATATTATTTAAAGCTGCATTATTAGAGCTAAAGAGAAGAAATAAAGGAGAAAAAATAGCAAAATCAAAAAGAATAAAGAAAAATGAATGATGAAATATTGATTTCATTTCTTGGAATTTTGAAGATAACAGGGTTCACATTCAGGAATTTAAAGACAAGAAACTACAGGAAACGTCTGAGTTACACCCTGGAATAAGTCGGGATGCAGAAAAAGTAGCAGGACGGGTCTACCGGGGCTCCCGCTTGATCGGGAATGGTGTAGACTTCCAGTTTTGAAGCTTGCTACTTGGTCCCATGTATAACACCTCAGCGTTTCTAGTTCCCTCTCTCGACTGGACCATGTGGGTTTTGTAGAGCATTTTCCTCATTTCCCCATGTATTTCCTCAATTTCTTTAGCCGTGAAAACCTCGTCATCTTCCTCTTTACTGTAATTAGGCTTGACAAAAGTTTCATACAAAATGTACCACCTCATAATTGGCCCTTTTCAATTTTTGAAAGAACACTTCTGCTTCCTTAGCACTCACAGGCTTCTTAGGCGGGAAACGCCTTCTGATGGCATTATTTACCTCCTCTACATTTGAATATTTCTCAATAGGGATGTTTTATAGAAGCTCTCCCAAGATCTCTTTACCCTTTTACGTAACCACCGTCTGATGATAATTCCATGATACCGCATCAGGGTTCGTCATAGTCTTCTGTGGTACGCGTCCAATAACCACTGGCTCACTTAGCCGAGGTGGTTTGATTGTCCCCCGCACCACATAGGCTTGCTTGGGTACATACATTTGAGTTCCTTTTTTCAAATCACCTTTCTTTTTTGGTCCTGTATTGGTGATTTTGCTCTTCTTTTTCCCCTTTCTTTTGCTTCGGGACCACATTTGGCTTTCTTTCCGCATCAACGATAACAATTATAGATTTTAATGCTGGATCAAATTCTCTGTCTTCACAGATCATCCCGATCACTGGCCCGTTGTTGTGGGTTGGCAGTGGATTATTGGTCACATTTGGGATATCCTCATCCCTCAGTACTATTTTTCCTTGCTCTATTAAGTTTTCCACCGATTGTTTTAGGGTCCAAGAGTCATTTGTATGATGGCCTTCTGCCCCTGAATGGTATGCACACCTGACACCAGCTCTATAGGTAGGCGATGCCAGGTTTTGTCTGTTCTGAGGGACCGGCTGCAGCAAATTCATTTGAACAAGCTTCGGGAACAAACTGGAGTATGGTTCACCGATTGGTGTAAAGTTTGGTCTCCTGGGTGGTTCCCGAGGACAAAAGTTATTCTGCGAAGGTTGAAGATTATAGTGGTTCTGGTGGGCTGGCTGATTTCTTGGGAACGGAGGTTGATTTCTATTGGCATGTGGCTACGGCCGTGCTAAGGGTTGAGCGTTCATGACCAC
Organism: Nicotiana glauca; assembly: GCA_026770625.1. Classification (NCBI taxonomy): domain Eukaryota; kingdom Viridiplantae; phylum Streptophyta; class Magnoliopsida; order Solanales; family Solanaceae; genus Nicotiana; species Nicotiana glauca. The sequence goes on from MU724558.1 coordinate 45,241, forward strand.
GTAAAGTGGAGGAGCATAAGACATGTCTTGATGGGGATAGTAATGTTGAGGGGTTCTGTCTGAAAACATGGGTCTGGGAGCGCGATGTCTCCTTGCCCCTGAGGCTGCCATAACCGTTTCTTCTTTCTTATTCCTTTGGACATTACTCCAGACCCCCCTTGGATGGCTTGGGAGGTTGCTCTGATGGCCGACTGACTCAAAATCCTGCCCGTTTTCAGACTATTTTCTACCATTTCCTAGTTCTTAATCGCCTCTGCAAAAGGTTTGCCCATGGACGACATCATGTTATGGAAGTAATCTGCTTCCTGGGCCTGAAGGAAGACAGTGACCATTTCTACTTCATCTATGGGAGGTTTCACCCTTGATGCCTGTTCGCGCCACTTAATAGCATATTCTCTGAAACTTTCCCAGGGCTTCTTCTTCAAATTTGCCAAGGAGTTCCTGTTTGGCGCGATGTCGATGTTGTATTGAAACTGCCTTACAAAATCTCTGGAAAGATCGTCCCAAATGTGCCATCATGAGACGTCCTGGTCCATATACCACTCTGAGGCAATGCGTACTATGCTTTCTCCGAAGTAAGCCATCAACAACTCTTCTTTTCTGCCGGCCCCGCGTAACTGATTACAATACTTTTTCAGGTAAGCAATATTATCGCCATGCCCATCATACTTTTCGAACTTTGGTGTTTTAAATCCCATGGGCAGGTGCACGTGAGGGAACATGCACAGATCATTATAAGAGACAATTTTCTGCCCGCTAGAACCATGCATATTCTTTAAACTCTGCTCAAGGCTCCTCATTCTTTTCGCCATCTCATCTTGTTCAAGAGCTTTGGGAGTTTTATCTTGCCCAGGTGTAAGCTCAAATGGCGGTGGCTGAGAGTAAGTGTATGTGGGATATTGAGGAGGATCTGCTTGAAATATGGGATTTTGGAAGGTGAAGGCCGAGGGATCAAAAGCAAGCCTAGGTAGTGAAGTTTGTGTGGTGGTGGAGCATGGTGGAGCAGTAAAAATATTGGGAGCTCCTCCTGATGTGAACACCTAGGGCGTACCTCAGAAGGTGTTCCTATAAAGTGAGCAGATGGGGTATTCGGGTGACTGATGGGGATGTTAGAAGTACCCCCGGTTCTCGGGAAAAATTCAGGAAAGCCAGGGATAACACTTGTAGGCTCCCTGCCATTAGTCCATTCGTCCCACATCTCCATCACTCGGAGATGTAATATCCGGTTTTCTTCTGCTGTGGCATACACGGAGGCCGGGATCCTTGATATGGGGCTATCTTCAGTGATGAGAACTGGGGGCAGAGTCATTTCAGACGACATTTCTGTACTTCCTTTTGATCTGGTGAAATATCGATGCGATGCCAGCTTACCCAAAACCAACCACCATTTCAAAAATACCTAAGCTGGATATTAACAGCAACAACGGTTAGTTTGAGACAAGTAATAGATAGGCAACCGCACATTGGGGTGTGATGCACCTATACAGTTAAATGAGTGTCTACATGTTTGCCACGGTTGCATGCGTCATCGCGACTTTTCTTCCCGTTTCTTTTCTTTTGATTTCTGCTTCCTTGCTTTTGCTTTCATGGTTTTCTCTCATTTTGATTTTTATTTCCTCTCCATTTTTCTTTTCTTTCGGGCCTTTCTCTTTTGTGTTTCTTTTCCACTCTGTTTTCCCTTTTATTTCCTTCCCTCGTATTTATTCTCCTTTTTTTTTCTTAGGGTTACGGTCGAATCTTATGGAGATTGCCTACGTATCATGACCCTGCATGAATCAGACCAAGCATAGTTCTTGAAAATAAGGTAAATAAGCTAATTCTTTTTTTGAAATTTTTGAAAGAAATGCTTTAAGGGAAATATTTTTGATTTTTCTTTTTATTTTTTGAAAGAAAGACTTCTAAAAATTCCTTTTCTTTTTATTGGAACTTTGGGAATTTTAGAAGTAAAAAAGAAATATTTTTGTTGAATTTTCATTTATTTTCTCTTTTTCTAACATGAAAGAAAAATATTTTTTTTGGATTTTGAAAGTTGCCTCTTAATTTTCGGAAGAGGGACTTTTACAAAAATATTTTGAATTTTTGAGCAAAAATATTTTTCGGACTCAATTTTTTCAAAATTTGTATATATATTTTTTTATATTTTTTTGTTTATGAAAGAAAGACATCTAAGGAGCATTTTAATGATTTATTTTGAAATAAAAGGAAAAAGTGGATATTTTTCAAAAATTTTATTTAAGCAAACAAAGACTAGGTTTTGCAGATACGGCCTTTCAGCACTTCCGGTAGGGAGATTTTAAGGTTGTGCCCGCTAACCATTTAAAATGACTCAGGATGGCTGTTCTTGCAAAAAACAGCCTTCCGGTGTCCTTTTGGGGAAATTCGGCTTATTTTAAAACAAGAATGATATTTTCCGACTTATTTATGACAAAAATTAAAATTTTGATATTTTTTTTAGCTATTTTTGCAAAAGGGAGGTTGGACCCGATAAGGGTTGCCTACGTATCTCACATTCGGTGAGAATCAAACCAGCGTAGTTCGGGCAAAACGTTTGGTTAAAAAAGTAAATCTTTTTTCTCTATTTTCTTTTTTTTTTCTTTTTCTTTTCAAAAATCTGGCAGCATTTCGGTACTATTTGGGCATTGGTTTTTTCAAAACAAGTGGTTACCCTCACTTAGTCCTAACACTACTACTTTTCTTAATTTTCTCTCATCATATACAGGCCGGTCAACATGCAAAGCCCAGCAAATAAATGCACAAGTAGCACGTAAGATGCATTAGGATGGTCATTTCATTTTAGGTCACCTGTCCTAGACGGACCCAACCCCTGTGTGGAGTCCCCTAAGTTAAATGCACATGATGCAAACAAACGTTCCTACTAGGGATCCGGCATGAGGTTTTGTTCTTCTAGGTTTAAACCCTAGGTTTATTGGTCTAGACCTAGCTTACTCGAGCGGACAACTCGAGCCGAGGGGGAGGCAGCGTACCGAGGATAGAGAAGCTCCGACGGCTTAGCAACTTATCCGAACCGTTTTCTAGATGGGAAAAGATTCTAAACAGAAGAGAAGCTACACGAAGTGCACCCTTCTCTATGACGTGGAAGACTCAGAGAGAGGAATGTATTCGTAATAGTTTATATACAATTCAACAAATATCAAAGCGGTAAAACATTTAGCACGTTTAGCATGGAACATATAGGAAAATCCGATAAAGCCAAATATAACAATTATACTAAGCTCGAATTCTTGAACCCTGAATCAAAATTCTGGGTTCGTGTCCACAGCAGAGTCGCCAGAGCTGTCACACCTCCTTTTAAAACACCTACCCCGAGGGATAAATGTATAAGGGAGTTTTTCCATTTAAAGTGACATTATTTGGAATGGGATTATTTATTTATTTAGAGTCGCCACTTGGGATAGTTTTGGCTTTTGGTGTCCCAAGTCACCGATTTTTCTTGAATCCCAAATCGAGGAAATTTCGACTTCCCGAATAGAGTCTGCGAATCAGAAATTCTGAATAAGGAATTCTGTTGACCCGAGGGAAGGTGTTAGGCACCTCCGGATCTTGTGGTTCTAGCACGGTTGCTTAAACTATTATAATTGGCTAAAAATCTAATTTTTATACATGTTATCCTATAGTGCAATTTTACAATTATTTACCGCTTTTAATTAATTTTAGGAAAATTGAACGTTGTTTAAAATATGTTTTCGGATCACGTCACATGAAATTCACCGGGATCCTCGACACATTTTATTCAATATTTTGGGATTTGGATTTGGGTCGCATGAAATGCAAACACAAATTTAGGAAGGTAAGATTATTAAAGAACGCGCCTAAAGCAACTAGCTTATTATTTACTTTGCGGGCGGCCATGAAAATTCGCTAAACGGCACGTCCCGGTTTCTAAGTGTTTTAATATGAAATTAGAGAGGGCCACGCAATTTATGAATTTTGTTTGACGTGGCGCACCTCATTTTTATTTTTAAGGCCAACCTAAAGGAACTATGATTTTCTATTGAGTAATGTCTCTAAAGACCTATTTGTTATCACTATAAAATTCGGGCCTCAAGTTCAAGTCCAAACTCAAACAAGAGGAAAACCTCTTAATTTAAATTCACTACCTAACCTGGAAGGCCTAGAATTACATTACAAAATTAAATTATAACTTTGAAAACATCAGACCCTTCAGCACATTGGGCCTATCCCAAGAAGGAGAAATTTTGGTCAGGTTTTTATAAAGAAGGCCTTTGCGCAAGCCCAACTAGAAAGAATCGAGATCCCTGTAGCCTCATTATTTGTTTTTGACTAATCCTATTATTAATATAGTTGGGCCCAATATCAAAGTTCCAGCTGTGAAGCTGACTCTCATATTTGGTCCTCTGACAGGCTTAACATGCAACATCTGGACAGCTTTGTTATAGGCCCAAGTGTAATGAATTGACCTTAAATTTTTGGTATTTTTTCTAAATTCTACACTATGGCAATAGATGATTATTTTTAAGAGTTGAAATAAATCAATTTATCAAATCATTACATACATCAATTAAATGAATTAAATATCATTGAAAACAAGTAAAACCATTCACAATCCAATTTTTCATGGTAATTAGGACATTTTGGAACAGTTAAGCTTCAATCTTATAGGCTAATTTTAAATATCACTTTCATACTTACACCTGGAATGTGTATATCCCTATGAATACATGTTTACCCTAGAGTTTATTTCCAGGAAACATATTCAAACCTGTACAACATACATTGGTAGCATTTATCAAATATGATTTTAAACATAATACTAATGCAACACCTATACTAACATGATGTCAAATTCTAAAATGAACTAAGCTATGTGAAAACTTTATCGGACAGAATACTAATGCCAAAGAGTGATTCCAACAGCCTCATTATAAACAGTCCAAAGTCTTATTAATACAACCAACATATTGTCCAAATAACATCACTACGCTGAATATCAGAAATTAAACGAAACACAACAAAGTGTTCATGTAAAGAATGTGATTATTCATCATTGAACTTCAGAGGTGTTCATACAGGTTGATCCAATCTTCACATAATATTCGAGGCTAAAGAGGTACCTGGAAATCGAATCAAAATAAGGAGAAGGTGAAATCAGCAGCAGCAGTATAAGAATAGGTGCACATTCCAGCAGGAAATCAACAAATCCAGGCCAAAATCCAGGAAAAAACGAAGGAAAAGATGCAACAGCCCTAAAGTATACTTCAATTGACCAAGGAAAACTCAAGTTGGACTTGAACAATAGGCTTTGATTAGCTAATGCAATTGAATGAGAACAAATTTGGAACTCCTTTTTTTTTTAAAAATTTTTCCAGTAGTTTTCAGTAGGTTTTTTGGAACTTAAATTTGAATTCTGATTTTCTAAGCTTCAGAATTTTTTTTTAAATTTCAGATCCCCAAAATTCTAGAACCTTATGGGGATTTTTTAGATTTCAAAACCTTCTTAAACAAGGCAATGGGCATGCCTTTTTATAGGCAAAGTCTAGGGCTGCCTTCAGATTGCTATTTACACCTTTAGTCCTGTGACGACCCAAAGGGTTATCACCGTATTTCTCCCTTTTTTAGCGTTTTCGAGGCCTTGGAAACCTTGTTTTTGGTTACCTCGATTTGCGTGCACATTTCGGGCACAAAGCCAAAAAGTTTTTATGTTAAAATATGTGAATTATATGAAATATTTGAAGAATTTTGATATTAATATTGATATAGTTGACTTTGGTCAATATTTTGGGTAAACGGACCCGGACCGGTTCTCTGACGGTCCCGGGAGGTCCATAGAAAAATATGGGACTCGGGCATGTGCTCGGAGTCGAAATCCGAGGTCCAGAACCCGAGTAAAAGAATTTTTTTGTTAAATTGTTTTATGAAATTATTAAGGAAAAATGGAAATGAAAAAGAGTTAGAAAATATAGGTATCGGGCTCGTAATTTGATTACGATGCCCGGTACAGGTCTTAAATATGCGTTAAGCGCTTTCTGTGAAATTTGGTCGAAATCGAACGTCGTTTGACGTGTTTCGGACCTAAATAGCTAAAGTTGGAAGTTTATGAACTTTGAAACAAAAATCATGAGTTTTGGGGTTTGATTCTTTGATTTTGATGTTATTTTGACGATTTGATCGCTCGAGCAAGTTCGTATGATGTTTTTGAGTCAGTGTGCATATTTGGTTTGGAGCCCCGAGGGCTCAGGTGAGTTTCGAATAGGTGACAGGGTGTTTGGACTTAGAAAAGTTGGCAGATTTTCTGCAAATTTTGCACAGGGATTTTGTTCTACGCGATCGCGGCCTCATCCACGCGATCGCCCTGCTTTGGCCATTCATTCTATGCGATCACATCACCCTTCACGCAATCGCGTAGCTTCCAGCTCCTCTTCTCCGCATTCGCGTACATGCCCACGCGATCGTATAGGCCAAATAGACCCCCCAGTGAATTCCCTCCACGCGAGCGCAGCAACCTTCACGCGATCGCGTAGCTTCCAGCCTTTCCTCTTTGCGATCGCAGTCCCTTTCACGTGATCGCGTAGGGTAATTTCACCCAATGATTTTTAAGTTATGAAACAATGTTCATTACGGGATTCCTTCATTATTTCCACTCGGACTCTTCTCCTTCACCCTCCATAGGCGAATTTCAAGCTTTCCTTTCTCCATAGCTCTTTGGATAAGAATTCCTAACTTCATTATCTCCTAATTCATTCATCTAAACATCAATTTCCTAGCCCTAAATCATGAATTCAAGGTAGAAAATGGGGGTTTTGGGTAGAACTAGGGCTTTGGGAATTTTGGGTGATTCAACCTCAATTTGGAGTCGAATCTTGAAACAAATTGCATATTCGAACTCGTGGGGTTATGGGTGATAGATTTTGGTCCGAGCCTCGAGTTTGGACCATGTGGGCCCGGTGTTGGTTTTTAGTATTTTTGGAAGAATGATAGGGAATTTATTTCTAGGCTATGGGATTATGTTGTTGAGCCATCATTTATATTATTGAATTAATTATGACTAGATATCATTGTTTCGGAGTCGGATTTTAGAGGAAAGGTGGTATTGGAGAGTTGATTGCTATCTTTTTGACTGAGGTAAGTGTTTGATCTAACTTTGTCTTGAGGGAATAAGATTAGAGTATCATAAATTGCTATTTGCTAAATGATTGAGTGTGGTGTATAGGCATGGTGACGAGTATCTATACACCAGAGTCTAGCATGACCGTGGGTCTTTGTTTGTACTTGTTTTTGGTATATTTTGGAACTCTTCCAAGCTAATTAATGATTTCTACATAATGTGAAAAGTTTGAGGATAAATTATGAAATGTTAATACTCTGGAGCGTCGGCTCGAACAATAAAAATACTATTGAGTAGGAGATGAAAGTATTGGAAAGAGTTGTGATTAATCCCTTGCCGGGATGGTTTGAGTATATTGAATATCTCCCTTGTCGGGATGTGAAAGTTATTGTTATTGTTCCCTTGCTAGGATTTAGTTGTTTACTTGTGTTTTCCCTTGCCGGGACATTTCTTATTATTGTTTATTTCTCTCGCTTGTTTGGTTGTAATTGCTGTTTGAGTGAGGAAGAGTGATAATGCACGAAGGGTCATTCCGTGCCATTTTTGATTATATTTGCACGAAGGGTCATTCCGTGCCATTTTTGATTATATTTGCACGAAGGGTCATTCCGTGCTATGTTTTGACTATTTATTCATGAAGAGTCATTCCGTGCTATGTTTTGACTATTTATGCATGAAGGGATATTCCGTGCTCTAATTTGACTATATTTGCACGAAGGGTCATTCCATGCCATGAAATGAGAGTTATGTGAGGGAAAGCACAAAGGGTGATGCCGTGCATTTTATTCGATTGCTTTGGGTGAGGATGAGAGTAAAAGCACGAAGGTTGATGCCGTGCAACTGTTGAATTTCTTATTCTTTGGTAGTTATAATTGTGCCCTGTTTCTTAATTACGTTGATGATTTTTATATTCGGATCGTACTCCCCCATATCATGTTTCCCTCCCTTTTAACTGTTTAATTTCGGTATTTTTTTTCCTTTTATTGCATATATATATGTTGAACTACACAGGTTGACTTAGTAGTCCAGTCTAGCCTCGTCACTACTTCGCCGGGGTCAAGCCAGGCACTTACCAGCACATGGGGTCGGTCGTGCTGATACTACACTTCTGTGCTTTTTGCACAGATCACGGTATTGGAGCAGCTTTTGGACCACAGCAGTAGTACACTAAGCGGGATCTGACTTCAGTCCATGGACTTACGAGGTAGCCTAGCTGGCGTTCGCAGGCCGAAGTCCCTTCTTTTATTTCTATTTGTTTTCATTGTACCGAGATAGACATATGTATTTTCCTTTCATTCAGACTTGTTTGTAGTACTCTTTAGTAGTCCGTGGGTTAGTGATGCCAGATTTTGGGTAGAGATATGTTTAAAACTTCCGCATTTGATTTCAATTTATTAAACTTAAAGTCTTTCGCACTTATTTAATTGTTTTCAGTATATTTATATTGTTGAGATTGGTTAGAGAATGTTTAAAGTTGGGCTGGCCTAGCTCCGTTAGTAGGCGCCATCACGACTCCCGATGGTGGAAAATCCAAGTCGTGACAAGTTGGTATTAGAGCTCTAGGTTGCATAGGTCTCGCTACTCACGGACAAACTTGGTAGAGTCTGAGGGATCGGTACAGAGACGTCTGTATTTATCCCATAGAGGCTACGGAGTTAGGAAATGTTTCACTTTTGTTCTTTCTTGTCGTGCGATTCTGTTTCTCAAATACTGATTATCTTTCTACTCTGTTCTTTTACAGATGGCGAGAACATGTGCTTCTTCTTCTACCGCGTAGCAGCCCGAGCCCCAGCAGCAGCTCCTACAAGGGGCAGAGGCCGAGGCTGTGCCAGAGGCCGAGGCAGGGGCAGAGCTCAACCCCGGGCAGCATTTCTAGAGGTAGAGCCTCATGTTGACTATGATGAGGGGGTTCCAGCCCCAGCAGCTCTAGTGGGCCCAGCTCAGATCCCAGGAGGGGTCATGTTCACCCCAGGTCTTCAGGATGCTCTAGTCAGATTGGAAGGCTTTATGGATAGTGTCACCAGAGCGGGTTTACTTCCAGTAGCACCAGCCACCTCTCAGGCTGGAAGAGGGGTTCAGACTCCTGCTACGCGTACTCCGGAGCAGGTAGCTCCCCGGACTCAGGTCCTGGTGGTTCAGCCCGCAGTGGCAGCTCAGACAGGCATTACAGCTCAAGCCGTCGATGGAGCGGCTATGTCTTCAGATTCTTTGTGGAGACTTGATCGGTTCTCCAAGCTCTTCACCACCACTTTTAGCGGTGCTTTATTAGAGGATCCACAGGATTTTCTATTCAGCTCTCATGAGATTCTCAGGACCATGGGTATAGTGGAGACCAACGGGGTCAATTTTTGCACCTTCCGGCTTGCAGGGTCTGCCAAGACTTGGTGGAGGGATTTTTGCCTATCTAGACCAGCAAGGTCTCCAGCTTTGACATGGGATCACTTCGCAGAGTTGTTCTTGGAGAAGTTTCTCCCCGTCACTCAGTGAGAGGCACTTCGTAGGCAGTTTGAGCACCTCCAACAGGGCTCCATGACAGTTACACAGTAGGAGACTAGATTTGTTGACTTGGCACGCCATGCGGTTGTGATACTCCCTACAGAGCGGGAGAGGGTCCGGACGTTCATTGATGGATTGATTCAGCCGATCTGTCTCCAGATGGCCATGAGAGTTGGTAGTGATATTTCCTTTTAGGAGGCGGCTAATGCGGCCTAAAGAGTTGAGATGGCCCTCACACGGGGTGTTGGTCAGATGTCGGACAAGAGGCCTCGTCATTTTGGTAGATTCAGTGGTACCTCGTCTGGAGGTAGGGATTCCTATGGTAGAGGTCAGATACTGAGGCCCTTTCACTCCACGCTTGAGGTTTCTCATGGTACTCCAGGCAGCGGTGGTTCTTAGTAATACTATTCAGATCAGCAGTCTATCAGTGCACCCCCACTTCAGAGCTTCAGGGAAGGACATTCAGGTCGACAGGGCCAGCAGTCGCAGCAGCTGAGATCTTTTTATGGTTGTAGTGACCCCGGTCATATTGTCAGGTTTTGCCCTCGAGCATCGGGCAGCTCTCAGCAGCAGGATCCTTACCCCATAATTCAGGCAGCAGGTGATCCACAACCCGCCCAGCCAGCTAGAGGCAGGGGTAGGGATCATAAAGGTGGAGGTAGGGACCGTAGAGGTGGAGCTCGGACCGGTAGAGGCATAGGTCAGCCAGTGGTTGATCATCCTAGAGACACAGTTCTGGGAGGTGGGGCCCAGCCCCAGTGTTATGCTTTGCCAGCCAGGCCAGAGGCTGAGTCTTCTGATGCTGTTATTACAGGTACCATTCTGGTCTGTGACAGGGATGATTCAGTGCTATTTGACCCTGGGTCTACGTATTCATATGTGTCGTCTTATTTTTCTCCCTACTTGGATATTCCTAGTGATGCCTTGGGTATTCCTGTATATGTATCTACCCCAGTGGGTGATTCTATAGTGGTCGACAGAGTCCATCATTCCTGTGTAGTAGTATTTGAGGATCTTGAGACCCGTGTTGATCTATTGCTTCTAGACATGGTTGATTTTGATGTTATATTGGGGATGGATTGGTTGTCCCCGTATCATGCGATCTTGGATTGTCACGCCAAGACCGTGACCTTGGCTTTACCGGACTTGCCTCGATTGGAGTGGAGAGGGACCCCAGGACATGCCACCCGCAGTGTTATTTCATATGTTAAGTCTCGACGCATGGTAGAGAAGGGATGTTTAGCTTTTTTGGCTTATGTTTATGATTCCAGCATAGAGGTTCCTTCTATTGACTCAGTTCCTATTGTTCGGGAGTTCGCAGTGGTTTTCCCTTCAGACCTGCTGGGTATGCCGCCCGACAAGGATATTGATTTTTGTATTGATCTGGCTCCAGGCACGTAGCCCATTTCTATCCCGCCGTATCGTATGGCCCCGCCAAAGCTAAAAGAGTTAAAGGATCAGTTGCAAGATTTGTTTGAGAAGGGTTTCATCAGGCCTAGTATTTCTCCTTGGGGTGCGCCATTTCTATTCGTGAAGAAAAAATATGGGTCGATGTGGATGTGCATTGATTACCGGCAACTGAACAAGGTGACGATAAATAACAAGTATCCACTGCCGAGGATTGATGATTTGTTTGACTAGTTGCAGGGTGCAAAGGTGTTTTCAAAGATAAATTTGAGATCGGGCTATCATCAGCTGAGGATTAGGGCGTCTGATGTCCCTAAGACAACATTTCGCACTCGGTATGGGTATTATAAGTTTTTGGTCATGTCATTTGGGTTGACCAATGCCCCAGCAACATTTATGGAGTTGATGAACCGAGTGTTCAGGCCTTATTTAGACTTACTCGTAATAGTCTTTATTGATGATATTCTTATGTACTCCCGTAGTCAGGAGAAGCACGAGCAACACCTCAGAGTGGTTCTTCAGACTCTGAAGGATAGCCAGTTTTATGCCAAGTTCTCGAAGTGCGAGTTCTGGTTGAGTTCAGTTGCATTCCTGGGTCATGTAGTATCAGCAGAGGGCATTCAGGTAGACCTGAAGAAGATTGAGGCAGTCGAGAATTGGCCTCGACCAGCTTCAGCTACTGAGATTCGGAGTTTCTTGGGGTTAGCCGGTTATTATCGTCGATTTGTGGAGGGATTTTCATCTATAGCAGCCCTGATGACCAGGTTGACCCAGAAGGGTGCCCAGTTTAGGTGGTCAGACGAGTGCGAGGAGAGCTTTCAGAAGCTCAAGACAACTCTGACTACGGCACCAATATTGGTTTTGCCCACAGGTTCAGGGCCTTATACAATTTATTGTGATGCTTCCCGTATTGGGCTTGGCGTAGTTTTGATGCAGGATAGCAGGGTCATTGCTTATGCTTCGAGGTAGTTGAAGATCCAAGAGAAGAATTACCCAGTCCATTATCTAGAGTTGGCAGCCATTGTTCATGCTTTGAAGATTTGGAGGCATTACTTATATTGTGTGACGTGTGAGGTGTACACTAATTACAAGAGTCTGCTATACTTGTTCAAGCAGAAAGAGTTGAACCTGAGGCAGCGGAGATGGTTGGAGCTATTGAAGGATTATGATATTACTATTTTGTACCACTTGGGGAGAGCTAATGTGGTGGCAGATGCATTGAGTAGGAAGTCAGCCAGCATGGGTAGTCTTGCTTATATTTTGGTCAGCCGGAGACCACTTGCTTTGGATATTCAGGCCTTAGCCAATCAGTTTGTGAGGTTGGACATTTCTGAGCCTAGCCAAGTTTTAGCTTGTACGGTCGCTCGTTCTTCATTATTGGAGCGTATCCGTGATCAACAGTTTGATGATCCTCATTTGTGTGTCCTAAGAGACACTGTGCAGCGGGGAGGTGCCACGAGGGTGACTTTAGATGCGGATGGTGTTTTGAGGTTGCAGGGGCGAGTATGTATGCCCAATGTCGATGGATTCAAGAGTTGATCTTAGCGGAGGCCCATAGTTCTCTGTATTCTATTCACCCGGGCACTGCGAAGATCTATCAGGACTTGCGGCAGCATTATTGGTGGCGTAGGATGAAGAAAGACATTGTTGCATATGTGGCTCGGTGTTTGAATTGTCAGCAGGTCAAGTATAAGCATCAGAGGCCTGGTGGTGTGTTTCAGAGGATTGAGCTTCCCAAGTAGAAGTGGGAGAGGATTACCATGGACTTCGTTACGGGACTTCTGGTGACCGGGAAGAAGTTTGATGCTATTTGGGTCATTGTTGATAGGCTGACCAAGTCAGCACATTTCATTCATGTTTCCACCACCTATTCATCGGAGAGACTAGCTGAGATCTACATCCGAGAGATTGTTCACCTTCATGGGGTGCCGATATCTATCATTTCGGAGCAAGGTACGCAGTTTACCTCGCGCTTTTGGGGAGCAGTTCAGCAGGAGTTAGGAACCCAGGTTCAGTTGAGCATAACATTCCATCCTCAGACGGATGATCAGTCCGAGAGGACTATTCGGATATTGGAGGATATGCTCCGAGCCTGTGTAATTGATTTTGGAGGCTCTTGGGACCAGTTTCTACCTTTAGTAGAGTTCGCCTACAATAACAGCTACCAGTCCAACATTCAGATGGCTCCTTATGAGACGTTGTATGGTAGGCGATGTCGGTCTCCAGTCGGATGGTTTGAGCCAGGAGAGGCTCGATTATTGGGTACAGATTTAGTCCAGGAGGCCTTGGATAAGGTCATGATCATTCAGGATAGGCTTCGTTCGGCTCAGTCGCGACAAAAGAGTTATGCGGATCGCAAGATTCGAGATGTAGCTTTCATGGTTGGCTAGCGAGTATTGCTCCGTGTATCGCCTATGAAGGGCGTGATGAGATTTGGGAAGAAGGGCAAGCTTAGCCCTAGGTTCATTGGCCCATTTGAGATTCTTGATCG
>MU724558.1:59139-91817 GCA_026770625.1 Nicotiana glauca
TGATATTAATATTGATATAGTTGACTTTGGTCAACATTTTGGGTAAACAGACCCGGACCGGTGATGTGACGGTCCCGGGAGGTCCGTAGAAAAATATGGGACTCGGGCATGTGCCCGGAGTCGAAATCCGAAGTCCAGAACCCGAGTAAAAGAATTTTTCTATTAAATTATTTTTTGAAATTATTAAGGAAAAAATGGAAATAAAAATGAGTTAGAAAATATAGGTATCGGGCTCGTATTTTGGTTCTGACGCCCGGTACAGGTCTTAAATATACGTTAAGTGCTTTTTGTGAAATTTGGTCGAAATCGAATGTCGTTTGACATGTTTCGGACCTAAATAGCTAAAGTTGGAAGTTTATGAACTTTGAAACGAAAATCATGAGTTTTGGGGTTTGATTCATTGATTTTGATGTTATTTTGGCGATTTGATCGCTCGAGAAAGTTCGTATGATTTTTTTGATTCAGTGTGCTTATTTGTTTTGGAGCCCCGAGGGCTCGGGTGAGTTTTGGATAGGTATCGGGGTGTTTTGGACTTAGAAAAGTTGCAGATTTTCTGCAATTTTTGCACAGTGATTTTGTTCTACGCGATTGCGGCCTCATCCTCGCGATCGCACTGCTTTGGCCATTCCTTCTACGTGATCGCATCACCCTTCACGCGATCGCATAGCTTCCAGCTCATCTTCTCCGCATTCGCGTACATGCCCACGCGATCGCATAGGGCAAATAGACCCCCTAGTGAATTCCCTCTACGCGATCGCAGCAACCTTCACGCGATCGCGTAGCTTCCAGCCTTTCCTCTTTGCGATCGCAGTCCCTTTCACGCGATCGCGTAGGGTAATTTCACCCAATGATTTTTAAGTTATGAAACAATGTTCATTACGGGATTCCTTCATTATTTCCACTCGGACACTTCTCCTTCACCCTCCATACGCGAATTTCAAGGTTTCCTTTCTCCATAGCTCTTTGGGTAAGAATTCCTAACTTCATTATCTCCTAATTCTTTTATCTAAACATTAATTTCCTAGCCCTAAATCATGAATTCAAGTTAGAAAATGCGGGTTTTGGGTAGAACTAGGGCTTTGGGAATTTCTGGAGATTCAACATCAATTTGGGATCGAATCTTGAAACAAATTGCATATTCGAACTCGTGGGGTTATGGGTGATTGGATTTTGGTCCGAGCCTCGAGTTTGGACCATGTGGGCCCGATTTCGGATTTTAGTATTTTTGGAAGAATGATAGGGAATTTATTTCTAGGCCATGGGATTATGTTGTTGAGCCTCCATTGATATTATTGAATTAATTATGACTAGATATCATTGTTTCGGTGTCGGATTTTAGAGGAAAGGCGGTATTGGAGAGTTGATTGCTATCGTTTGGACCGAGGTAAGTGTTTGATCTAACTTTGGCTTGAGGGAATAAGATTAGAGTATCATAAATTGCTATTTGCTAAATGATCGAGTGCGGTGTATAGGCTTGGTGACGAGTATCTATACACCGGAGTCTAGCTTGACCGTGGGTCTTTATTTGTACTTGTTTTTGGTATATTTTGGAACTCTTCCAAGCTAATTAATTATTTCTACATAATGTGAAGAGTTTGAGGATAAATTATGAAATGTTAATACTTTGGAGCATTGGCTCGAATGATAAAAATACTATTGAGTAGGAGATGAAAGTATTGGAAAGAGTTGTGATTAATCCCTTGCCGGGATGGTTTGGGTATATTGAATATCTCCCTTGCCGGGATGTGCAATTTGTTGTTATTGTTCCCATGCAGGGATTTAGTTGTTTACTTGTGCTTTCCCTTGCTGGGACATTTCTTATTATTGTTTATTTCTCTCGCCCATTTGGTTGTGATTGCTGTTTGGGTGAGGAAGAGTGATAATGCACGAAGGGTCATTCCATTCCATTTTCGATTATATTTGCACGAAAGGTCATTCCGTGCTATGTTTTGACTATTTATGCACGAAGGGACATTCCGTGCTCTGATTTGACTATATTTGCACGAAAGGTCATTCCGTGCCATGAAATGAGAGTTATGTGAGGGAAAGCACGAAGGGTGATGCCGTGCATTTTATTCGATTGCTTTGGGTGAGGATGAGAGTAAAAGCACGAAGGTTGATGCCGTGCAACTGTTGAATTTATTATTCTTTGGTAATTATTATTGTGCCCTATTTCTTAATTACGTTGATGACTTTTATATTCGGATCGTACTCCTTCATAGCATGTTTCCCTCCCTTTTAACTGTTTAGTTTCGGTAATTTTTTTCCTTTTATTGCATATATATATATATGTTGAACTGCACATGTTGACTTGGTAGTTCGGTCTAGCCTCGTCACTACTTCACCGGGGTTAGGCCAGGCACTTACTAGCACATGGGGTCGGTTTTGCTGATACTACACTTCTGTGCTTTTTGCACAGATCATGGTAGTGGAGCAGCTTTTGGAGCACAGCAGTAGTACACTGAGCGGGAGCTGACTTCAGTCCAGGGACTTACGAGGTAGCCTAGCTGCCGTTCGCAGGCCGAAGTCCCTTCCTTTATTTCTGTTTGTTTTCATTGTACCGAGATAGACATATGTATTTTCCTTTCATTCAGACTTGTTTGTAGTACTCTTTAATAGTCCGTGGGTTAGTGACGCCAGGTTTTGGGTAGAGATATGTTTTAAATTTTCGCATTTGATTTCAATTTATTAAACTTGAAGTCTTCCGCACTTATTTAATTATTTTCAGTATATTTATATTGTTGAGGTTGATTAGAGAATGTTTAAAGTTGGGGTGGCTTAGCTCCGTTAGTAGGCGCTATCACGACTCCCGATGGTGGGAAATTCGAGTCGTGACAAGTCCCTCTTTTATTTTTAAATTTTAACAGTTTAGTCCCTTATTTACTGACTTATTTCCCAAGTTACATTATCAAGTTACTGAAATTCTAACTAGAAACCTCTTCTAGAAGATTCTAGGAGGTTCCAGTTTCAATTACTGTATTTCTATCCAATCTGAAATACCCAAGTTACCCCTGAACTCCCTTGAATTAACTAACCTAGTTAACTAAACCCAAACCCTTTTACCCTGGTCAAACTTATCTGAGGGATTGGAACGATCAGCTATAACTAAACCTAATTAGACCAGAACTTAGAAACTAATTCTAATTCATCAGACTAGATTTGTTATTAAACTAACAACTGAAACTACACCATCCAAATGTAAAACAATATTAAATAGGGAATCCTAGGGTTAAAATTTAAACGAGCAATTAAATCAGATAACAAGTGAGAAATTAGACTATAATTAGAACAAATCAAAGCCCTAAATCAATCCTAAAAGAAATATTGAAGATGAATTGAAAGAATAAAAAAAAACAAAACAGAAACTATATATTAAAGAAAAACTTGACAATTGACGAAGAGAAGGAAATTAAAGAAAACTCACCAAATTAAACTTGAACACGTGAAATTGGGCCTAAAACTCGAAGAACAAAGGCTTGAGTCGACTGGTTCGAACCATTGAAGCTCGGACTTAGATCCAAAATTTGAGTAATTCTGGACAAGTTCGAAGGAAATCAGTGACATATTAGGCGTGAGGGAGGCACAGGGGTCATGGGGTGTTGTTTTGAAGTGATTTGGAGGCGGCGCCGCCACCGGAGAAGCTGTGGCGGCGCTAAGGTTTTGCAGATTCAAGGAGCTCTGGTGGGACTTGATGGAAACTGAAGTCGAATTTGGAAAGAGGAGAAGGAGAGGATACTATGGTGTTAATCTGGGAGTCACCGGAGTGGTTTGCATCCTCGCCGCCGGCGAAGTTAACGGAGAGTATTAGGGCGGCTAATCTCTAGGGTTTGGGATGTTAGAGACGAACTAGGGGGTCTGAAGGTGGTGGGTATGGTTTGGACATTTAAATATTAATGAACCCCAACTTCTCGACTGTTAGATCGAGAAACATCGACGGCCAGGATGGATCCGAGCCAAACGACATCGTTTTGGGGTGGGGGAAGCTGGACCGGGTTTGCTTTTGGGGGTGGGCCTGGGATATACGAATAGATTCAAAGACTGGCCAGTACTTGGCCCAATATTAACAAGCCTGATTTTCTTTTGCCTTTTTTAATTCATTTTCATTAGCTCTCCTTTTTTTTTGTTTAATTTCATTTCATTTTTATTTCATTGTTTTAAATTTTTGTTAAATACAAAATTAAAATGAAAAGATCTGATTTAAATCTAATTTTCCTAAAATTAACTAAATCCTAATTTAAAAGAAAACTAAGAAAAAATCAAAAAATTAAAAGTAAAATGCAACAGGACTATTTTTGTTATTTTCTCTTTTTTTTATGATATTAATTAACTAGTAGAACTAAAATATAAAAAATGAGATCCTAAATGCAAACGTGCTATTTTTGTATTTTTTATGAATTATGTCAACTAAAAGTGCACAAAAGAAATGCAAACAAACCCCAAATTAATTTCCTAAAATTCAAACAATAAAAAGAGAAATTCTAATTTCATGAATTCTATAGAAATAATTCTGTGATGACCCGGCCCGTCGTCACGTGATTTACCGCCCGTTTTCCCTTTATTGTGTTGCTTCATATTTCGATATCAATATTAGAGTCTATCGGGTGTAATTGAATTGGTTCTGGGTGAAAAATAAGGCATATAGCCTCTTAGAATGGAGTTTGTTTTAGAAAAAGTCAACCGAAAGTTGACTATGTGGTTAGAGGGCTCGGATGTGAATTTCGGTGGTTCAGTTAGGTACGGGAGGTGATTTGTGATTTAGGAGTGCGATCGGAATTGAATTTGGAGGTCCAGTGTAGAAATAGGGTTGAATTGGCAAAGTTGGAATTTTGGCGAAATCCGGTTGATAGGTGAGATTTTGATCCGGGAGTCGGAATTGAATTCCGAGAGTTGCAGTAGCTTCGTTAGGTGATTTTGGATATGTCTGCAAATTTTCAGGTCAATCGGATATCGGTTGGTCGGGTTTTTGATTGAATGTTGGTTTCAGAAGTTATAGTTGAAACTTAGGCTTGAATCCGTCATGATTTGATGATTTTTGTGTTTAAGGACGTGTTTTTATGATTGGAACAAGTTTGTATGATGTTTTGGAGTAGGTCGGTGGTTTTGGTTGAGGTCCCGGGGGCCTCGGGGTGATTTCGGGTGTTCAAACGGACCCTTTTTGGTTTGTAAAGAGATAAGATTTTCTGCTGTTGGTGTTGCAGACATTTGTGCATCGCGTTCGCGTGATAAGGGATGCGAACGCGTAGGGCAATTGAGGGAGCCTGGGATTTTTGCCTTCGCGTTCGCGAAGAAGAGGCCGCATTCACGAAGTGTTGGGTCTGGAAGGACCGCGATCGCGGGAGAAGAGACGCGTTCGCGTAGGCCAGGGGAAATGGCCATCGCATTCGCGATGTAGCTAACGCGTTCGCGTAAGAGGGCTTGGGAGCCCAGATCAGGTAAAGCATCGCGTTCGCGATGAGAAGGACGCATTCGCGTAGAGTCAGGGCTGTTGGGCATCGCGTTCGCGTTAGGGTGGTCACGTTCGCGTAGAACATTCCCGAATTTTAAAATTTGTTGCCTTCGCGTTTGCGTGACTAAGGTCGCGAACGCGATGAAGAAACGAACTGGGCAGACAGAATGTTTTAAGGACATTTCATCCGTGAACCAAACATAATTCCACCATTTTTGAGCAAAACTTGAGAGCTTTTGGACGGGAATTGAAGAGGTTTCGACTAGGAATCGTTGGAGGTAAGTTTTATGAGTTAAATACATGATTTTATTGTAGAATCATAATATAAATCTCTGAAAATTGGGTTGAAATTGGAGAATTTGGGGCTTGGTTTTTGGTATTGAAAATTTGGAATTTGAAGGGGCTATTGGACTCCGATTTTGATAAACTTTATATGTATGGACTCGTGGCGAGACGAGGATTCCGGAAATGTGAATTTCGTCATTTTTGGAGAAGTGGGCCCGAGGCTCGGGTTTTGCCAATTTCGTGTTTTTGAGTATTTTTCGAGTCCTTTCGATTGGGTTATGTCCCATTAGCAAATTATAACGTATTCCTTATGGCTTTGGGCAGATTCGACGAGTGAAGAGATTAATTCAAGAGGAAAAGGCATAGCGGACTAATTCCGTGCCCGATTTGAGGTGAGTAATGATTTTAAATAATGCACTGAGGGTTTGAAACCCCGGATTGCACAACATACCGCTATGTTGAGATGAGACACGCGTTGTATGACGAGCGCGGGGTCATTTACTATTGGGGATTAAGACTTGGTCCATCCCAGTTGATATTTTTACCGCGTATTTGATAAAGATTTATTGTTTTCACTATGATTGGGGCTTATTGCCACACTTGGGCCTTGTGCCAATTATCTGAAATCTTTTGTGAATTTACATCACTATTTTTCCTCACGAATTGAAATATTATTGCATTCAGTCCAATTGAATTATATTATTTTTTGAACTCAGCTACGTTTATACTCCACTCAAGATTTAAATGATATTTAAAATGTCAATGAGCTGAGCATTAGTGTTTTACTAAAGCCCAAGAGGCTTATGACTATTTTTCGGGATTGATTGAGGCCGAGGTCCATCTTTGAGGATATGTTGAGTGATGTGAGGAGGCTTTCAGGCCTCGAGTATTATGTGAGGAGGCTTTCAGGACTCGTGTGTGATGTGTGAAGGCTTTTAGGCCTATTGATATTGCGCTTGGGCTGTAGGATCCCCTCCGGAGTCTGTACACACCCCCAGTGAGCGCAGGGTACCCATGTGAGTTGGGAGTGGGCCCGAGAGGCCGTTGTTTGTGTTTGGTGAGTTGGGAGTGAGCCCGAGGGGCTGATGTTGTGTGCAGGTGAGTTGGGAGTGGGCCCGAGAGGCCGCTGTTTGTGATTGGTGAGTTGGGAGTGAGCCCGAGGGGCTGATGTTGTGTGCTGGTGAGTTGGGAGTGAGCCCGTGTGGCTGTTACTATACTGAGAGTTTGATATTGAGCCCGAGGGGCAAACTTTTGATTATTCCTTAATTGTTGAAATTGTTGTTTCCACTATTTTTAAAGAGAATTATCTGATGTTTTATGGCTTTTACTGAATAATTGATTTTAATGCTTGAGATAGCGTTATATTGTGCCTTTATGAGATTTCATGCCTTCAGTCGTTATTTATTTTTATTACCACTGGGTCGGAGTACTCACATTACTCCCTGCACCATGTGTGCAGATACAGGCAGAGCTGAGTTCGCTCCTGAGCGCTGATTCTTTCCAGACCAGGCGGTGACTAGGAGTAACGAGGTAGCTATAGACGTCAGCAGCCCCGTTTCTCCCTTATCTTTTGTTATTATGATAATTCCAGACTTGTAAATTATTGGTAAACTTTGTAGTAGCTCATGACTTGTGACACCCCGATTTCGGGCTGAGTCGGGATGGTTTTCATTGTTCTACCATGTTTACTTCGTACTTGTAATCATATTATTCGTGAATTAGATCTATTCCTGCTAAGTAATTATGAGAAAGATGTATTGTTTGTTGTTGGCTAGCCTCGTCCCCACTAGAGGCGCCATCACGACTGATGGTTGGGATTTTGGGTCGTGACAAATTCAAGCAAGGAAAAAATCACATGCTCACAACAATTTTGAAAAATCAAGATTTTCCTTCAATTTTACTAGTAAAAGACAATCTTTACAATGTAAATAAAAGAATGTTTGGAAGTAAATACTAGTTACTCAATAATCATCCCAGAACCTGGTGTCAGAAGTGCATGAACATTTACTAATAAGGAAATAAAATGCAACAATCTTTCGGAGTACAATATTGGACAGAAAATAAATATAAATAACTGAAAGAGACTACCCGGACAATAGAATAATAGTATCTACACACGGACTCTCGTCACCTGGTGCGTACGTAGCCCCCACAAATAGGAGCACATAACCAATTCACTCACCTATGGGGACAATTCCCTCTTACAAGTTTAGAAAGGAGACCCACTCGCCCCGAAGATCCACAACCGGCATTCCACGCCCTTCCGAAGACTCGAATCGATGCTAAATGCTCCAAAGCTAGCCAACAATTACGCAAATCCATTAATATAAGCTCAATTACTCATTACAAATCCAATTTATAACAATTCCTAACCCCGATCGAAAAGTTGACAAAAATGCCCTCAGGCCCACGTGCCACCTAGGACCACAACCAATCCTACCAATCAGTCCCAAAACACATTACGGACTTGATTGAGGCCTCAAATCATATCAAACAACGCTAAAATCATGAATCGACCTCCAATCCAAGCTTTATGAACTTTAGAATTTCAAACTTCTACTTTCGATGTTTAAACCTATCAAATCACGTCCGATTGATCTCAAATTTTGGACACAAGTCATATTCGATATTACGGACCTACTACAACTTCCAAAAGTGGATTCCGACCCCGATATCAAAAAGTCCACTTCTGGTCAAACTTCTTAAAAACCTTCAAATTTCTATCTTTAGCCAAATGACTTCAAAATGACCTTTGGACCTCCAAATTCACTTCCGATCGCGCTCCTAACTCCCGAATCACCATACGGAGCTACTCTCAGAATCGGAATCCCAAACGGACATCGATAACACTGAAATTCACTTCAAGCCAAACTTATGAATTTCCTTCCAAAATGCTAACTTCCACAATCAAGCACCAAAACGCTCCCGGGGTCATCTAAAACCCGATCCCGGGCATAAGCCCAAGTCCAAAATCATCATACGAACCTGGTGGAACCTTCAGATCCTGATTCCGAGTTCGTTTACTCAAAAATCCAATCCTAGTTAATTCTTTCAACTTTAAGCTTCTGAAATGAGTATCTTTTTCCAGATCAACTCTAAACTTCCCGAAATTCAATTCCGACCACGCGTACAAGTCATAATATTTGAAACGAAGCTGCTCATGTCCTCAGACTGCTGAAAAATGCGCTAGAGCTCAAAACGAGCGGTCGGGTCGTTACATTCACTCCCACTTAAACATACGTTCGTCCTCGAACATACTGAGAACTACACTGAAGTAGTCTGAAATTATAGTTTAACACCTCATGCACCTTCCCGTGCTACCACAACTCAGTTTATCATGTTAGCTCGATCAATTCTGAAGATATTTCCTTTTATTCAAGCAAATAAGCCTTAAAGCCCAATTCTAACATCCGAAATTCTATGCCAAACTTGTTTCCAACATACGCTCATCATATCAATCACTACACGCAGTACAAAGACGTGACTGCATGCCCTAGCTGAATTCACACCTTGTACCATTTTACTCATAGGACCACAATAACATTCTTTTATCAATTTAGTCAAAATTTTACGAATCTGATGTTCACATTGCACCACATGACATACCTAGGTCTTGTTCTAACTCTTACAATATCGACACAACGGATGAGATGTGTAGAAATTCATAACCACTGCCAAAACAACAATTCATTCGATCTATACTCTTGGAAAGAACTTGTAAGGCTCCGTAAAATCCCTACTCGAAAACCCGGATCCCGTGGTGCCAAGTTAGGAGCATGTGTTAGAAATTCATATCACACGGACCTTTTTGGATTGAATAATGCATTAAAAAGTTAAGATTAAGTTTCCAAAAAAAATGCAAAAAATACGATCCAGAATGCGGTCACAAATCAGGTATGCGGACTGCATATTTGCTGCGGATTTAGTCAGAATGTTGGTTGAAATTTAAGTCAGATGTGCTGTCAAAAATGCGGTCGCATAATCGAAATGCGGACCACATAGTCATCGTACAATTTCTTTTGAATTTTGTGAGGGACAGTCCTGCGGTGCACTTTGCGACCGCAGAACGTGAATGCGGACCATATTTCTGCCGCAGACTCAGTCAGAGTGTCCAGTTTTTGGGGAGCATTTTACGGTCCATTATGCGGACTGTATGTTTACTTTGCGATCGCAAATGCGATCGCATATTTGACTCGGGGCTCCAATTTTCTAATTTTTAACCCGACCTCCCTATCGATATATCCGGTGTTATAGCTCATTTTAAGCATACTTCTGAGCATTTCTAGAGGGAGAGAGAGGGTTTTTAGAGAGGTAAAGTCTCCCCATCAAATTAATCCATAAGATATGGCTAAATCCTTGATGAAAATCAAGCGAAGACCGCTAGACCTTCATCTTAAGAGATAAGACTTCATCACCCCAACTCTTTTTTTTTTCTCAGATATAAGGGGTCACTAATGAGGTGATTCATGGGTATAACAATGGATTCCTTACATTCATATCAAACCTTAGAGTAGTGGGAGGTGGTGAATTAAAGAGGGGTACAAAATGATATAAATTGCTCTAAAAAAGGGGCCTAAGACCACATTGCACCTCTAGGGTTTGTCAATATGATTGAACCAAGCTAGAGTCTCAATCTAATCTCTAATTCTTGATTTAATTTGTAATTCTTACTCAATAGATCGAAGTGCTAAGAGTTCCGGAAATTTGTAATAGAGTAAGGAAAGCTTTATTGAGGTATGTATGGCCAAAACCTCCTTTTATTAGAAATTGAGCTCCGTTGTCATTTATGAAAGTATGGTAAGAGTTGAATTGGTTAAGAATATTGCTTGTTATTACGAATTAATTGATTTGCAATTATCTATACATATTCGTGAAGGATGTGCCTCGATGTGAATAATGTACCATTCTTGATAATTAGAGAAGGATGAAAAGGTACAGTTATGTGTTGAAATACTTGGGCTATAAGCCAACATCGAAACAAAGAATTATTCATGCTAGCTATGTGCTCACTTACCCGTGATTGCAACTTGAATTATCTTTGATATATGTGTCTATGATCACAAATTGTAAAATGAATATTGAAAAGGGAAATCGATGTGATGATGATGGCCATAAGTGCCCAGGAATTGTTATGATATGTGTGGAATAAAGATTTAAAGGTGTTGACTAATGAGAATGGAGTAATGCCTAGGCAAGGTGACCTAGCCGATCGGGTCGTGATCGGACACCATGCCTCACACATGGTGGTAATGTGCTGATATTGAATTTCGGACAAGGGAAATGAAACGTTGATTGAGAGTAATGCCTCCAATGAGGTGACCTAGCCAGTCGGATCGTGACCGGACTCCGCTCAAGATTGCGGTGGTATTGAGAATAGTGGTGAACATGTGACAGAAATGCCCCAATCTATGTTTTGGAAATTGTATAAAATATTATATGAATTGCATCCTTGATTTACCCATGTTATTTACTTGTACTTGCTTGTTAGTTCTTTCTAGTAAAATGGTGATTAGTTATACATACCAGTACAAATCAGATGTACTGACGTCCCTTTTGCTGGGGGCGCTACATTCGTGTTATGATTGTAAGTTTTTCTATAGCAGGCACTCCAGTCCACCGGAAGTAGCACCTCCTCCACTTTCCGTCATCTGTATTGGTGAGCCCCTTTTCCCTCGGGGCCCTGCGTGGCTTATGTTGCTGTTCTTCCCACAGTCTTATTTTTTTTTTGTATTTATGTAAGGTATAGCCGGAGCCTTGTTGCCGACGTTTCTATATTATTCTCCAGTTATATTTAGAGGCTCCGTAGACAGGTTGTGGGTTGTGTTGGGTATTGGAATTAAGATTGAAATATTGATATTTGACAATGATTTACAAAACTTGTAATATTTTTTGATATTTATGATTTAAGCTACTAATGGAAATGAAATGCAATTGTTAATAAAATACTTACTAAGTATTTTTAATGGAGTCCATCTCTTATTTAATTATGAGTTGGGTTGGGTAGTATGTATGAAACCTGCCAGGCTTGCTCAGTTGGATTTACTCGGTTGAGCGCCGGTCGCGCTTGTGAGCACGTGATTTTTGCCCTATATATGAATTACTCCCAAAATTCAAACAAAAAGATTTTCTCTTTATTTTTACAATTTTTGTGAATTTTGGTGTCATTTTCTGATAATTGCTTGCATTTTATTTGTGCATTTTAATTCATATGAAAAATACAAAAATACGCATTTGTATTTAGGATCTAATTTCATATTTTAGGATTAATTTTTAGTTTAATTATTTTTAGAACAAAATATAAAAAAAAATAAGAAAAATGGTTCGCTTTTGCATTTTTAATTGTAAACTCGTCATGAAATAGCCTTAAACAATTTTAGGAGTTAGTTAGTTTGATTTTTTTTTTATAAAATCAGAAAAAATGAAATATAAAAATACAAAATGAAATACAGAAATAGATAAAAGAAATAAAAGAAAAAAAAAGAAATAGAAAAGGGCTGCCTATTAGAAGCTTGGACTTGGGCCATTTTTTAATTAATTTGGCCCAAATATTCCATACCCACGCCCAGGCCCAACTATCCCTCACCCGGTCCGGTTCAAGGAGACGCCCAAACGACGCCGTTTTGGGCATCATACAATCCTAGCCATTAAATGCTTTTGATCCAACGACCACCGTTCAAGATTGGAAGTTAGATTTAACTGTCCAAAAATGTTGAAAAACCCTAAAACACTCTTCATCTTCCTCGTACTCAACCTCTGTGTAACACCACAGTCAGCCGCTGCCGGAAATCGCCCACGGCAGCGGGCCACCTCCAAATGCCACCAAATTAATACCCTATACTCCTCTCATCTTCCTCTACCTGAACCCATCAACCATTTCCTTCAAATTCCGGCCAAAAGCTTCGAATATCAAATCGAAGTTTTTTCCGGCCACGACGCAACTTCGTCCCAACTCGCCCAAATTAACACCCTAAGTCATTCTCCCCTTCCCCTATCCAAATCCATGACTATTTTTCTTCGAATCTGCCCGGAGCACCTCGAATCTTAAATCGAATTTTCGGACACAACTCCTAATCTCCCAAACTTTTCTAAATGGACATTATGCAACCCCCCTCGTCTCCTTCGTGAAGAATTCAGCGGAAATGATGCTCAAGTGTCACCAGAAGTGGACTAAATTCAAGCCTGGGAATTGACCGGTTTGGAAATTTTCATCAGTGAGCTCCTCTGTCTGTTTCCCTCTTCCTTTTCCTTTTGATATTATCTTAGTTGATTAGTAAGCTTTAATCCGAAATTAATAAAGTTTCCTCTAGTTTTGATTTCATTCTACTATGGTCATAGGTTTAACTTCTAGTTTAGTTTTGTTTAAACTTGCTAATTGAATGCATTTGGGGTGTTAATTAGTTCAGTTATGCTTTATTTTGAATGCCATGTTCTGGGTTTAATCTAGTTTTGTTAATTCACTAAGGTTCTTTTGGCAATACTGTTCTTAGTCGTCATTTTAATCCATTTTGATTCTGTGTTAGTTAATCGATTCATAATTGTTTATTGCAATTGATTAGTTAACTCAAGTGATAGTTTTTTGTTCTTTGATTGCTTAGTGTAATTAGTTTAGTGTTGACTCATTTTCAGTTTCAATTAGTATCAGTTGGATTCAATATTGGAGTTTTGGGAATTACTTTGATTATAGCCAAATAGGTTAGATCATTTTAGTTAACAATAGTTGAAGTTTAACTAAGGCAAAAGGGGTTTGATTGGTTAGTAATTTTAGGGGGAAAATAAGGGTAGTTTGGGCATGGGAAATGGCTTAGTTTATTAAGAACAGTAATTTCAAAACAAAATAAGGGTAGTATGGGTATTGTATAGGTAAAAGAACACCCTAGGGCCTTCTAGAAGGGGACCTTAATATAAGTTTCTGCATTTCTAATGCAGTAACTTGGGTAGCAAGCCCAAAATTCAGGGATTAGTCACTAATTTTTAAAATAAAAAAGGGGGAAAAATTGAGTAAAACCTCTAGAAGATTCTGCCCTCCCCCTGCATATAAAAGGCATCACCCTTGCCTTATTCATGGGTTTTTAGAGATTGCCTAAAAATTTCCAGGGAATTCAGCCATATAATTTCCTCCAAAACTCCCTCTGTTCATTTTTCCAGATCTGAAGTAGAAAATTTAAAATTTCAAAAGCCAAAAAAATAACAAAAACTGAAAAACCAAAAAATTCTACTGTTACATTGCATAATTGCAGATTCAATTTTGATTTCTAGTTAGATACTTCACATTTTCTAGTTTAGTTGAGTTTGGGTGTTTTGAAATAGCTTGGCGCATTTTTCAAGTGGATTGGTTATTAGTCAAGCTAGTGTGTTTGATTTTCTGGTCTGACTGGTGTTCTCGTATTTACTGGGATTCATTCTGGGTTCATGAAGTCTGTTTGAGCTTATTCAATTGTGTGCTGGTCTGGTTAATTGTTCCTGTTCGATTTTGAAACATTTCTGAATTCTGCACTATTGCTGAGCTGCCTGTAATCACTTGCTATTGTTGCTGATCCTCCTTATGCTCCTTTTTAATCTCAAATACCAGGTACACACTCTTTGTCTCCAGTTGAATGAGGAACTTTGGGCTCAAATGTATGAATGATGTGAGAAATCAATGATAAGGAGTTGCTATCTGCTTATTTGATTTTGTTAAGAGTTATTGTAGCTTTTAATATTCAAAGTTCGGATATCATGTGTAATTGGGACTGCATTGAATTATCAGACTATTTAGTTTTAAGCTGAAAACTGTTAAATGAACTGGATGTGTTCCCTATGTCTAGCAGCTTGGTTCGATTCAATTTGTGTTGATATTAAATTGCATAATTTAAGACCTCAATGCTGTTTAAACCTATGATTATTTAGCCATAGTCTTCATATAGTTTTCACATATGTAGTTTAGCGTTTATTTCTGTTTAAGAGAAGAGTCAGAAACAGTTTGGTGTTACCACTGTGTGAGGGCCATAGCCAGTTTGATTTATAGTTAAAACATGTATTTCGAGCAATTTTCCATACGACTTTAGTTAATACCAACGAATTAGTTACCACTATCAATTCATCCATTTCATTGAATTTCTTATTTCAACATAGGTTTAATAGTGTAGTTTAGTAAATAATATCAGCAATTCGTCCGAACGGTTAAGCACTATTAGCTCACAACTTAAACGAATTGGCAGTTTGTCCATTGGACGGGAATGAGGTTATTAATTTGAACAAATGTGTGCTGTTGAATTTTAGTGCTTTTTGTTGAAAACATAATCAGAGAGGTTGGAATAATATTAGGTATGCAAATGTTTAAGCAATTGGTAGTTTGGCTTGTTTAGCTGATTTGGGCTATCCCCAAGCCCAATGTCTGTGGCTATTGGTGCCTTTATCCAATGTGTACATATTATGTGGTTTGGGATCTTTGGGCCCAAAACTGAAATGGCAATTGATATGTTAGGTTTTAAATGGCTCATTGTGGGTTTAAGTTAGGTAGCGGATTCAAGCTAAAAGGGGATCCCTTTTGTTTGGATCCGGACTTGAACTTGAAGCCCGAATTCTAATATTAATTAATTAGGATCTTTTTATCTTTAGAGACAAAACAAAAATAGAAGATCATGTTGCTTTTAGGCTTTCCCTTTTAAAATAAAATGAGACGAGCCTCGCCCAGTAAAAATACAAAATTGCTGGGCCCTCAATAAATGGTTACTAAAGTACTTAGCATCCGGGATGGGCCATTTAGCAAATTTCACGGCCGTCCCAAAAGATAACAACACGTTAGCCACTTTATGCGCGATTTTAATCAAATTACATTCCTAAACTCGGGTGTGCATTTCATGTAACCCAAATCAAATCCCAAAACATTGAATAAAGTGTGTCTAGGGTTGCGGGTGCATTTCATGTGACGCGACTCAAAGACACATTTTAAACGACGTTCAACTTTCTTTAAAAATTTAAGTAATAAGCGGTTAAAAGTAAAAATTGGCACATAGGCTCTTCATTTAATAAAATCAGATAAATAAGCTAAATGCAACAGTTGAGCGACCGTTCTAGAACCACGGAACCCGGGAATGCCTAACACCTTCTCCCGGGTTAACAGAATTCCTTACTCGTATTTCTAGTTTGCGGACTGTTAACGGAGTCATATTTTTCCTCGATCCGGGATTCAACCGGTGACTTGGGACACCATTAATCTCCCAAGTGGCGACTCTAAAATTTTAATAACCAAATCCCATTTCGGTTGTCATTTAAGTGGAAAAACTCCTTTATGCCCTTGCGAGTGTAGTGAAAAAGGAGGTGTGACAGCGCTCCTCGAATTTTGGGGCGTGACAAACTTGGTATCAGAGCCTATGGTTTTAAAGTGTCCTAGGATATCTCGGAGCCGTGTCTAGTAGAGTCCTTCTTATCGGTGTGTTGTCGACCACATCTATAAGTTGGAGGCTATTTAGAAATTTAGGAATTTCACCCTTCTTTGATACTCCAATCATGCAATAGAGCTCAAGTTAGGGAGCTAATTTCCTCTCTAAGTCTTATTCTCAAGATTGGTAACCTTGATGCCATAATCCGCGAATTTGAAGCATATAGGGAGGGATTAATCCCACCATTGAGTGCGAGTGGATTGCCCAAGGACTTGTTAGGAGAATGTATTAAGATATGGATAGATTGGTAAAACATATCGCTAAGAAGGGGAGTGTCCTTGTCCCTATTGATGTCTCTGTACCATCAGATCATGTGGTATATCAGCATGTTACCTACGTACGTTAGAGATGTGGAGTCGAGGGGTATCGATTAAGCTATTTCCCTACCAACCTAATGTCGTTAAGTGAGTCAAATCAGAATTTCTACTTATTGTTTATGTACATCCATATTGAAGAGTTCTCATAAATGTGGTCTTAACAAGGTGTTGAATAACAAAATATTGCGTGTATCGACTCTTTTGAACGAGATGAACTATTTGTGAATCTACTCCCTTATGCAATCTTTTATTTACATTCTTGTGAAATTAAGTCCTATAATTATGCACTTGAATTGAGTTATAACTCTAGGATTGATATTTCCAACTTGCTTTTCCTAAATTCTCACCAAGGTACTATATCCGATGAAATTCTTACAGAATATTTTTATTTTATTGGACAAAATATGCTTTCTTGTGCCTCTACATGCACCGTCGTAAAATTTTCCTATGTGGTGCCAAGTTCCATGCAAAGCATCCCAACATTGCGATCCTTCTTGAGTCACTCTTTTACTCAGTTGTGTATATGGCTTATATGATTTGAACAATCAATATACTCTCTTGCGAATACCAACATGAAAGCTTCTCACTGCCTAGTAACATAAGAGCATACCTTAACACCTCACATGAGTGCATGTCAATCGAAATGGTCACCGTGTGCATGAATATAAAGTCTCTCTGAAAATTGAGATCCTCATGTCCACGTCATAGGTAGATCATGTGTCGCCATAACTTTCATGTCCACTTAGGACATCCCGCAGTAAGTAGCTCACCTTGTCCTGGTATTGTGGTTTCTCGTGGCATGGTCCTACATTGCAGTTGGGAGCTAATATAGCAGAAGCGTATCCAACTTATAACAAATGTTTATCTCCTCTTTACACCTCCATAACATGTGCTAATTGTGTTATTTAGTTAGTGAATTCATTGTGCTAATTTTCCCATACTTGTTCGACAACCATGAGAGAACATATCCTTCTATGAGTCATTGTAACACTTTCTGTCTCGTAAGGACCCTTACTAGGCTCTCCGTCAAGACCAAGCACACCTTTGAGGGTTATTATAGCACAATGCCATTTTCTCATGTTTTTCTGTCTTTCGTTAGCATCTGGGTAGTTCTCAAGTTAAAATCTATGAAGAACTCATTAAGAACATGCAAACCCTCCATGATTATTCTATACTATCTCCTTGGGTTCCCATATCACTTCAAGTTCATCAAGGGTTGATAGCATGTCGTAATTGCTGAGATCGAATGATCTCCTCTCGATAATGGATTATCTACACATGTGCTAGTCCAACGATATGAAGTGCCTCCTTGATTTACCCTTGTTATTTACTTGTACCTGTTTGTTAGTTCTTTCTAGTAAAATGTTGATTAGTTATACATATCAGTACAATTTAAATGTACTGACGTCCCTTTTGCCAGGGGCGCTACATTCATATTATGATTGTAGGTGGTTCTATAGCGGGCAGTCCAGTCCACCGGCAGTAGCACCTCCTCCACTTTCCGTCAACTATATTGGTGAGCCCCTTTCTCCTCGGGGCCCTGCGTGGCTTATGCCACTGTTCTTCCCGGAGTCTTATTTTTTTTGTATTTGTGAAAGGTATAGTCGGAGCCTTGTTGCCGGTATTAAAGTATCATTCTCCAGTTATATTTAGAGGCTCCGTAGACAGGTTGAGGGTTGTGTTGGGTATTGGAATTAAGATTGAAATATTGATATTTGGCAACGATTTACAAAATTGTAATATTTTGATATTTATGATTTAAGCTGCTAATGGAAATGAAATGGAATTGTTAATAAAATACTTACTAAGTATTTTTAATGGAGTCCATCTCTTATTTAATTATGAGTTGGGTTGGGTAGTATGTATGAAACTTTCTAGGCTTGCTCAGTCGGGTTTACTCGGTTGAACGCCGGTCGTGCTCCTCGAATTTTGGGGCGTGACAGAACTATCATCTCATTCTGAACCAAACAATGATCTTTGCTCCTTAATATACTTCATATACTGATCTCGAATTCAATGATCACGTCTCACCCAGTACGAACTGCTCAGGCAATAAGCCACCCCGACATGACCAACAATCTCATATGATGCTACAATGTGCCAATAGGCTACCATAGTGAATGCGATACAAAGGAAAGCAAAGTTTGAGAAAGAAATTCAATTACACCGTGCGCAAATCATACGTGCGACGCGGTCAACTTAATTAAACAAACACCCCGCTCGCGAATACATGCGACGTGGGCACACAACTAATATGAGCTTTCCTCATAGAAATAAGAAACCAAACACATAAAAACGGATACAGGGAACAGTACTCAACATCAAACCGTTGCGGCGTGCAACCCGATCCAAACAACATAACCATGACGGTGTTCCACCCGATCCACCCATAAAACTCGCATAAGGAGATACGCACCGATCTACATTGATCTTTTCAATAAAATACTAAATATCGGTCACAAGCACACTGAGTGCATAATTCCATCCCTGGGAAGACATATAGCGCCATAACTACAACACTCAAGCACAACTGAGGTGCGATATATGATATTAATCTCAAAAGTCATCCTGCTCATATAACATCATCTCTACGCAGAGACGCAACAGATAAGAAGTTCACCAAGCTGTTTCACAACTCGCACAGCGCAATACATCATTACATGAAATAGCTGACGACAAAATAATACCCGGACTACTCTTCCATAAGGAGTGCTTTGTTGAAATGGACATATCTGGCCTAATATAGAGCCCATATTCACATTTAAATCCATCCACCGACCTCAAGTCGATTTTGATCGTACCAAAATAGGCCAATAACCCTTCAAAGGTCCATACTAACTTCCCCTTTCTCATAACTTACAACAATAACCATCACAACCGGAATAATCCCCCATAGTCCACAACACAATAAACTGAGTGCCGTCCAGGCTTCAAATTCTCAATTTAACGACACCATCACAACCTTCATACTTGGTTTAAATCTTTAATCAATCAAGTGACTACATGCCACACTTATACAATCTTCCTGTGGGACACGCTCCCACAACGTACCATAGCAAATAACTGGGTCGTACCTCCAAACCATTAGCCACACTAACGCTGAAAAGAGGTGAAGAATCATTTACCAGGATGCAAAGCCTTTTTCACAAAACAACGATCTCAGGTGACACTGAAGACAATACCAACTTACCTTAAACATCAAAACTCCGTTCATCCGAGCTCGTGACACCTTGTCAACATCGAACTATTACCTTTATCTTCACTTCAAATTCCATACCACTCACTGCACCCAACATGCCAATATACGATAGAACACATTTTTCATCATAGCTTTGGAACCACTATTAGGTTAACACTTCATCATATAAAACTTTCCAGTTAACTCGCTTTAGGAGAACCATAGGAACATACAGGTGAATTCTCATGACCGTAGAATATGCAATTCGACTATGGCTAACCAATCCCTCTTCTTCCAATTTGTCCTTGATTTCCATAGAAACAATGATAACTCCATTCAACACTTAACACTCTCCATCCGCACTCATCCTGAGTGACCCTGAATCACGAGACCATGCTGTCACAAATACCACAAACCATTTCATACCTCACAATTGCTACATCGCAAGCTAAAACATCACAAAACATTTTGTGCCTCTTCTCATAGGCTGCTACCAAGCTTGATTCTTAACCGTACCTATAGGCTCGAAATCATTAGGCACCACACTTTACCCTTTGGATCCATTAGGGTCGTTGTTGAGAGCCACCCGCTATGACTTGGCCTCGAATATAATCAACTCCATAAATCTTCTAGCACATGAATACCCTCTCGATGAAGAACCTGGCAGAATCACTTCCCTTGGAACCCGCATCTATACAAAGCACAAATCTAGAATCTTTTCCAAATCTGAACAGGAGCCAACGAGGCCAACCATAGCACACCTTTAACAATCCATTTGCTCAAATTACCACCTATGCTCTTTTTTCGTGGCTGAAATAACCCATCAACATGCTAATAATCAGAAACCTCACAAGTAGTTAACCATGCAATCCAATCATAGGCGGTGGGACTCTCCCACTTAGCTCGAAGCCAATATTACATAACTATGGAATTCACCAGGATTCTTAATCTCTTATTGACATAACCTTGCACAATCAACCGCCAAAAGTTTTGGAATCCTTCTGTAAACCCCTTTTATACTCTGAATTATCAACCACATTCGCACGACCGATCTCTTTGCTGTACAACCAATAGAATTCTTCGCCGAAGCCTCGCCAACCACGCGACCACTGACCTGCCCACAGAGGATGACCCTCCTATGCAAATCACTTTCCGACATATCCCAATACTGCTGTACAGGGTAGAATAACTACGACACCAATAACCCATCCCGAGTTCGAGCTCACTCTCTAGCTGCACAAGTCCGTTCACTCCTCGTGGACATCAATTAAATGTGCGACAACATCCCTCCAATTCAAAGTTATGTTGTATCCTTCTTCATGTCAATCAGCTCCTTCCCCCTATATCCAATCTCCTACCGCATAATGGCCCATACTTCAAATTAAATCTGTAGGCCCCAATTGCCAATCACTAAAATTCTCAAATCATTCCAAACCATCCTTAAGGCGCATAGTCATCCTACCACAATACCCATATGCACTCTTCCACTTCGGCGGAACTCACCCTTTTAATTGACTACTCGACCTTTTCTACGCTTGGCCTTCTAGAAATTTTAGCCACCGCCTAACACTTCCCATATGTCTTTCTCGTCCTTTGTTGCTCAGTTGTTGCCTTAATAAAATCTATCTTTGTAGCACTTGTATCCACCATCATTGCTAACTTTAAACCTTCTGAAGATAATCTTTCTCGAGCCGTCGACATTAGAAACACCGATTCAATCCTGAACCACCGCGCCTCACGATCTCTGACCGTCGCTTCTTCAATACTGACTCGCATTAACCTGGTCCAAAGGCAAATAGCAGAAGACCATAACACCGACAAACTTAACACACACAATTAAGGACAACGACACTACATCGCAAATGAAGATTCCACCACACTCGAAAATACCAAGCCTCGTTACCCATCAACCCAAACTGGAACACTCTCAGCCTAATTGCCTTTCCACTGCCGGTAATAAAATACCGAATCTCTAAATCATGCACTGAGTAAACCTCCCTTCAAGTCATTCATTATCGAGCATAAGCATCGTGGCAACTTGTGCCATGCCTCAAAGCTCTTAGAAGCACCACTACCAAGCCGAAAGGATAGAAGAATCCCTTCACAAGGTGAGGACAATAACCGAACCAACTATACTGGGAAAAATATCCCGCACCACATCTGTAGTACCATTATAATTCTTCAACTCTCGATTTATAACAAGCGGTTCGCGTCGCATAAGATTAAGTAGGAAAGAAAACATGGGCATAAGCTCCAAGGGATCAAACCGCACAATGAGGAAATCAAGAAGGGAAGTACTCCTAACAGTCCTGTAGCCTCCCGAAGATAAGTACAGACATCTCCGTACCGATCTGCGAGACTCTACTAGACATGCTCATGACTCGTGAGACCATATGAACCTAGTGATCTGATACCATTTTGTCACGATCCAAAATCTACTAAGGGTTGTGATGGCGCCGGACACTGCTGTCAGGCAAGCCAACCAAATTACTTGATTAAATTCTCATTTTGACAATTTTGAAAAACCAAGTTTTTCCTTCAATTTTACTAGTAAAAGAAAATCTTTACAATATAAATAAAAGAATGTTTGGAAGTAAATACAAGTTACCCAATAATCATCCCAGAACCCGGTGTCACAAGTGCATGAGCATTTACTAAGAATGAAAAAAAATGCAACAATCGTCCGGAGTACAATATTAGATAGAAAATAAATACAAATAATTGAAAGAGACTTTGCTTGCTGCGGGGCACCTCAAGAAATGCAGCTCACCTAAGTCTCCATATCAACCATGCTGCCACGCCCACTACGCCACTAGAGGTACATATGCCTGTGAAACAAAAATGCAAGTGTAGTATGAGTACGAAAGAAACGGGTACTCAATGAGTATCCCGTCTAATCTCGAAGAAGTAGAGACGAGATGGTTGACTTCGACACTTACTAGTGGTCCAACAGTAACATATTATTAATGCGATGATTCACAGATTTATTAACAACAGTAAATTCAATTAAGTCACGAGACAGGTAAAAGTTCCCTTATTTATTTAAAAGCCTCCGGATTCGTAATCTATTTCTTAACAATTATATCAGGTCGGGGAGAGCAGATATCAATATCAAGAAATCTCCAAGTAGCAATACAAGCATACGTAACTCATGCTGAGGTCGTATGGCCTGATCCAACATAAATGTAAAATATGCACTGCTGAGGGTCGAACGATACGAACCATAGATGCATCTACTACCCCGTTCGCGTATCATACATGCGACGCAGTCAACATTAAATAAACAAATATATCGCTCGCGAATCATACATGCGATGCGGGCACATATATATACACACAGTCCAACAGCCAATTAAGAGTTTATCGGGAAATATTTATTCCAATAAAATCCAATTTTCCTTTAATGATTTAAGAAAGATGAAGTTTAATCTTTTTGAAATTCATTTACTGATTTGATGTGATTTAAGCAATTCAAGCTGTCAATAAATTTACAAATAATCCAAGTACAACATGCTCTTTGGTCCTAGACTACCTGGACAATAGCATAATAGTAGCTACGCACGAACTCTCGTCACCTCGTGCGTACGTAGCCCCCACAAATAGGAGCACATAACCAATTAACTCACATATGGGGACAATTCCCTCTTACAAGGTTAGATAGGAGACTCATCTCACCCCGAAGATCCACAACATGCATTCCACGCCCTTCCGAAGACTCGAATCGATGCTAAATGCTCCAACGCTGGCCAAAAATTATGCAAATCCATTAATATAATCTCAATTACTCATTACAAATCCAATTTATAACAATTCCTAACCCCGATCGAAAAGTTGACAAAAATACCCTTGGGCCCACGTTCCCGAATTCCAAAATTTTTTGAAGATAAGGTTTATCCATGAACTCACAAACTCAAATATATGATTTTCTCTTAATTCCATGCCCAAAAATCGTGGTCAAATTCTAAGAATATCAATTTTCTAGGTTTTCCCTCAAACCCCAAGTTTTCTACAAATTTCCATGTCTAAATCCATATATAAACCTTGTATTTAACTCAAAGCTATCATAAATTACTTACCTCATGATGAATTATGGAAGCCCCTCTTCAAAAGCTCCAAAAATCGCCCAAGCCAAGAGAAAAATAGGCGAAATGAACTCAAACCCCGATTTTAAACATTCTGCCCAGCCTAGGTCCGCCCTTCTTCGCGTTCGTGGCCCGTCGCTTGCGTTCGCAAAGGCCAGTTACCAAGCCCCTTCACATTCGCATACCAGGCCTCATGTTCGCATAGGCCAATGACCTGAAGCCCAACTTTTCCTTCAACGCATTCGCGATCTCTGCCCGGCGTTCGCGTAGTAGCTCAGCCCACCCCTTC
Source organism: Nicotiana glauca (assembly GCA_026770625.1). Lineage (NCBI taxonomy): Eukaryota > Viridiplantae > Streptophyta > Magnoliopsida > Solanales > Solanaceae > Nicotiana > Nicotiana glauca. The sequence goes on from MU724558.1 coordinate 83,158, forward strand.
GCATTTATGACTTCCTCTTCGCGTTTGCGAAGGCCAAATCTAGCAGCCTCCCACTTTCCTCTTTGCGAATGCGGAACTCCCTTCGCGTTCACGAAGAAGAAAACTAGATACCAGCAATCAGAAATAACTTTTTACCCAAATTCGATCCGTTAACCACCCGAAATCCACCCGGGGCCCCCCGGGACACCAACCAATCCTACCAACCAGTCCCAAAACACATTACAGACTTGCTCGAGGCCTCAAATCATATCAAACAATGCTAAAATCATGAATCGACCTCCAATCCAAGCTTTATGAACTTTAGAATTTCAAACTTCTACTTTCGATGTTTAAACCTATCAAATCACGTCCGATTGAGCTCAAAATTTTCATGCAGGTAATATTCGACATTACGGACCTACTCCAACTTCTAGAATCGGATTCCGACCTCGATATCAAAAAGTCCACTTCCGGTCAAACTTCTCAAAAACCTTCAAATTTCTATCTTTAGCCAAATGACTTCAAAATGACCTACGGACCTCCGAATTCGCTTTCGATCGTGCTCCCAACTCCCGAATCACCATACGGAGCTACTCCCAGACTCGAAATCCCAAACAGACATCGATAACACTGAAATGTACTTCAAGCCAAACTTATGAAATTCCTTCCAAAATGCTAACTTCCACAATTAGGCACCCAAAATGCTCTCGAGTCATCCAAAACCCGATCCGGCCCAATTCTGAAATCATCATACGAATCTGATGGAACCTTCAGATCCTGATTTCGAGGTCGTTTACTCAAAAATCCAATCCTATTTAATTCTTTCAACTTTAAGCTTCTGAACTTGCCGAAATTCAATTCCGACCATGCGTAAAAGCCATAATACCTAAAATGAAGCTACTCATGGCCTCAGACTGTTGAACGACGTGCTAGAGCTAAAAAAGACCGGTCGGGTCGTTACAATCACGAACGGGCCGATTTGGGGTCATGACAGCATGATACTTCCGAAGCATCGATACATGACAAACAGGATGAACTCCTGATAAGTTGGGGGTAAAGCAAGTTCATAGGCAACCTCCCCTACTCTCCTCAACACCTCAAAAGGACCAATAAACCTTGCGCTCAACTTGCCCTTCTTTCCGAACCTCATAATGCCCTTCATTGGCGAGACCTTCAAGAGAACCTTCTCGCCAACCATGAATGATACATCACGCGCCTTCTGATCTGCGTAACTCCTCTGTCTGGATTGAGTGGTGCGAAGCCTCTCTTGAGTCAACTTTACCTTATCCAAGGCACCTGTACCAAATCTCTACCATATAACTTAGCCTCACCAGGGTCGAACCACCAGATAGGAGAACGACACTGTCGACCATATAACGCCTCGAATAAAGACATCTCTATGCTGGACTGATAGCTGTTGTTATATGCAAACTTCGCCAAGGGCAAGAACTAATCCCACTGCCCTCAAAGTCAATCACACATGCTCTAAGCATATCCTCTAATATCTGAACTGTCCGCTCCGACTACCCGTCGATCTGAGGATGGAATGTTGTGCTAAGCTCTACGCGGGTCCCCAACTCACTCTGAACGGCTCTCCAGAAATAGGAAGTGAACTGAGGGCCTCTGTTTGATATGATGGAAACAGGCATACCGTGCAATCGGACAATCTCCCGAAAGTATATGTGAGCATACCTCTCCGATATATAAGTAGTCGTCACTGGAATGAAGTGAGCCGACTTGGTCAGCCTATCCATAATGACCAACTAAATCAAACTTCCGCAATTAGGGGTGTGCATTCAATTTATCGATTCTATTTTGACCCTTATCGATAATTACTTATCGATTATCGATTGGTACATATGCTTATCGTTATCATTTCAATAAGGTTTCAATTTTTTCAATTTTGATTTATCGATTTTTGGGGCTTATCGATTCGGTTATAGATTAAACCAATAAGAAAATTTGCGGGATTCCACGAAAAGTATATCACTCTAAACACGCCTAACTAATATGGACCAAAAGAAGATAAAATAAGATGAACACCGTTTATAACATAAAAATTGTGTCAACAAGCACATGCAACGAAACTAAAGTATGGGATCGAATGTATGCCACCAACACTCTGACGGTATAAAAAAAATAAAAAATACATCATCATGGCTAATTCTATTTTCCATTAATTTGAACTTCATTCCCTTGAGCTTTAAATATGATCATTCCTTAAATATGGTAGATGAAATAAAAGGGTTAGGGACTTAAAGGAAAGGGTATTATAGAATAAGGGTAAAAAATTTAAAAAATAATTTTTTAGTATTTCTTATCGGTTCATCGATAAATCAATAACAGAAGAGGATAGAATCGAAATCGATAACTCGATAAGGAAAATTTCAAAATTGATAAACCGATAAACCGATAACAAATAATCAATTCGATTTATCGATAAACCAATTCGAATCCACAATCCTATCTACAAGGTCCGCGGCAACCCAACTAAGAAATCCATGGTGATGCGCTCCCACTTCCACTTTGGTATAAGCATCTTCTGAAGTAGGCCACCCGACCTTTGGTGTTCATACTTGACCTGCTGGCAATTCAAGCACCTGGCCACATACTCCATTGTGTCTTTCTTCATCCTCCGCCACCAATAATGCTGCCTCAAGTCACGATACATCTTCGTAGCACCCAGATAAATGGAATACCACAAACTTTAAGCCTCCTCTATAATCCTCTCCCTCAGACCATCAACATTAGGAATACATAGACGACCCTGGAGTCGCAAAACACCATCCTCTCCAAGAGAAACCTCCTTGGCACCTCCCTGAAGTATCGTCTCTCTAAGAACCACAAAATGTGGATCATCAAACTGTCGGGCCTTGATCTGCCCCAATAACAAAGCTGAGCAACCACACACGCAAGAATTTGGCTGGGCTCTGAAATGTCCAACCTCAAAAGTCTGTTAGCCAAGGACTGAATGTCCAAAGCTAGTGGCCTCTCCTCTGGTGGAATAAATGCCAAACTACCCATACTCTCTACCTTCCTGCTTAAGGCATCCGCGACCATATTTGACTTGCTCGGATGATAAAGAATGGTGATGTCATAATCCTTCAGTAACTCAAGCCACCTACATTGCCTCAAATTAAGATCCCTCTGCTTGAAAAAATGCTGCAAGCTGCGATTATGGTAAAAACCTCACATAAAGCCCCTTAAGAGCATGAATAATCATCGCCAACTCCAGATCGTGCACAAGATAATTTTTCTCATAAATTTTCAGTTGATGGGAGGCATATGCAATAACTTGCCCTCTTGCATCAATGCATAACCCAAGCCAACACATGGAGCATCACAATACACCGTATACATCCCTGAACCAAAATGCAACACAAGAACCGGTGCCGTAGTCAAGGTTGTCTTAAGCTTCTGGAAGCTTGCCTCGCAATCATCGGACCTATGGAAAGGAGCACCCTACTGGGTCAATCTAGTCAGAGGTGATGCAATAGATGAAAAGCCCTGCACGAATCGCCTGTAATAACCTGCTAACCCCAGGAAACTTCTGATCTCAGTCACTAAGGTAAGGCATGGCCAACTCTGAACTGCCTCAATATTCTTGTGATCTACATTAATACACTGTACTGACACAATATGTTCCAAGAATGCCACTGACTCTAGCTAAAACTCACACTTAGAGAACTTAGCATATAGTGTTTGCTCTCGCAAGGTCTGAAGCACTACTCTCATATGCTTCTCGTGCTCCCCCAGGCACTCGTGAGTATATCAAGATGTCATCAATGAAGACGATGATGAAGGAATCAATATAAGGCCTGAACACCCTGTTCATCAAATCCATAAATATTTTTGGGGCGTTAGCCAAGCCAAAGGACATCAATAAAAACTCATAATGGCCATATCTATTCCGGAATGCAATCTTCGTAACATTCGAGTCCCGAAACTTCACCTGATGGTAACCTGAACTCCAGTCTATCTTAGAGAATACACTCACACCCTGCAACTGGTCAAATAAGTCATTGATATGAGGCAGCAGATACTGGTTGTTGCTGGTGACTTTGTTGAACTGACGGTGATCAATGCACACCTGCATAGTCCCATCCTTCTTCTTCACAAATAGCACTGGGGCACCCCAAGGTGATACACTGGGCCTAACAAACCCCTTTGCCAACAAGTCCTCAAGTTTCTCCTTCAACTTCTTAGGAGCCATACGGTACGGTGGAATAGATATAGGTTGGGTGCCTAGAGCCAAATCGATATTAAAATCAATATCACGATCCGGTGGCATGCTAGGAAGATCAGAATGAAACATAACGGCGAACGCTCAGACTATGGGGACTAAATAAATTATCGGAGACTGTGCGGTGGTGTCTTGAATATAATCTAGGTAAGGTAAGCACCCCTTCTCGACCATACACCGAGCCTTCAAGAAGGAAATAACCAGACTAGGGGTATCAAATGTGGAACCCTTCCACTCTAACCTCGGCAACCGTGGCATCACTAGTGAAACAGTCTTACCATGGCAATCTAGGACGGCGTGATATGGAGATAACTAATCCATGCCTAGGATGACATCAAAATTGATCATATCTAGCAACAGGAGATCTCTAGTCTCAAAACTACAGAATGTAACCACACAGCACCGGTAGACCCGGTCTACAACTATGGAATCATCTACAGGAGTGGACACATGAACAGGAGTGCCCAAAGGTACAGGAGGAATAGCCAGTAATCGAGCAAACAGTGATGATACATAGGAATAAGTGGACCTTGGATCAAATAATACCGAAGTATCTCCACCACGGATGGAAATAATACCTATGATGACGGCATCTGAGGCCAATTCATCTGGCCTGGGTGTAAGAGCATATAATCTGGCTAGAGCGTCGGCTGACTGGCCTTCACTTGACTGAGAAATAACTGGCTGACCTCCTCCTCTAGGTGGCGGGATAGCTGGTGCTGAAATAGTAGGATGTTGGCCCTGCTGTACTGCTTTGCCCCGAAGCTTGGGCAGTATCTCCTTATGTGATCAGGGTCTCCGCACTCAAAACAACTACGTGGTGCAGTGACCTGCTGCCCTGATGACTGACACTAATAACTCGTAGATCCACTGGAAGAAGCCTGGATAGCCGGTGAACGATATGAACTCTCCAACATAGCACTGAAATAGGAGTCAAAAGAACCCTAGGGACCTGAATACCCACTGAAGGAACCCTGAATCGCTAGCGGGTAATAAGAACTCTCTGGCACGCTGGAGCACCCTGAGCAGGTGGTGGTGCTGAAAATAGGGGCTTGCTGGGCTGACCCCTCCCAAACTGACCTCTACCCCTAGCCGGGGCACCTCTGAACTCTCTGGAGAATCTAGCCCTCTTATCCTACTGCATCTGCTCTCTACCCCTCAATCCTGCGAGCAATCTCAACCACTACTCTTTACCTATCTCTACCTCTTAGGCCATGTTGGATCCAATACCGGGGTGCAACCCCACAACGAACCTCTGTACTCTCTCTGCATCTATGGGAAGTATCATGAGTGCATGGCGAGACAACTCAAAAAACCTCGCCTCATAATCGGTCACAGACATCTGACCCTGCTCCAGATACTCAAAATGATATCGTAGCTCCTCCCTCTCAGACGGCAGAATGTACCTATCCAAGAATAACTATGCGAACTAACCCCAAGTGATGGGAGGAGAACCTGCTGGCCTGCCAAGAACATATAACTGCCACCATCTGCGGGCCCTACCCCGAAGCTACAAAGTAGTTGTGAGCACGTGATTTTTGCCACGCTTAAATTACTCCTATAAAATTCCTTAGAATTAGGATTTTTCTTTTATTATTTGAATTTTAGAAATTAATTGCATGATTTTGTGTCTTGTTTGCATTTGTGTGTGCATTTTAATTGATATAATTCCAAAATACAAAATAGTGCGCATTTTAATATTACAAAAATAAAGAAAATAACAAAAATGGTTCTTTTGCATTTCTACTTTTAGTTTTAAAATTTTTTCTTAAGTTTTCTTTTAAATTTGGAATTAGTTAATTTTGAAAATTAATTAGTATAATTTTAGAGTCAATTTGGGTCTTTTATTTTTTAATCTTACATTTAATAAAATCAGAAAATAATAAAATGGAAAAAGAAAGGAATAAAATAAATAAAGAGAATTTGAAATAGGCAAGAGAAGGGGTCAGGCCACCTTTGGGCCATTATTTGATACATGCCCCAGCCCAACCGAAATTACCCGGCCTGCCCTTAGTATACAAAACAAACCCGTCTTGCGTCAAGAGATCTGGACCGTCTAGGTTTGTAGATCCAATGGCTTAGAACTAGGTTTGTTTCATTATATAAATGTTGGATAAGGCCCCCTACCCCCTTCTCCGTCTCTCTTACTACCCCGTATCCAAACCCTAATCCCCACCGTCCTCCGCCGTACTCCACCGTCCACCGTCCGCCGCTGGCCGAAAATGGCCACCGCCGACGGCGATGCTCCGATGAGCCCAAAAACACACCCCCGAACCTCCTCTTCCCCATCATCTCGAATCTAACCATATTTTCCTTCAATTCATTGCCCAGCTCCTCGAATACTCAAAAACAGTGTCGCCGCCTCCGTCGCCCACGGCGGAGACGCCACCCTTTCCTACCAAATTAACACCATGGCTCCGCCTTCATCTCCCCATCCCATATATGGCTTTAATTCCCTTAAAAACGCACCCAAACTCTTCGAATATTAAATCGAAGTTACGATTCAAAACCCTAGCTTTTCCAAAATCCCCGAAAATCACACCATATACTGTCCTTACCTTTCCCTACCTGAATCCCAAATCAATTACCCTTAAACTTAACTGAAACCATCGGAATTTTAGATCTAGTGTTCGAATTTTTACAGCCAAGGCCAAAATAATGTCCGGGCACATTTAGAGAGGCTCCAGTCAAATGGTGAGTTTTTCCTTCTTTTGTTCTACTTCTTCTTCCTTTTTTATTTCTGTTTCTTTATTTTTATTTCCTATTCGGTCTATTTCTATTTCTTCAATTCTTCCTCTGGTTTTTCGATTAGTCTTAATTTTTTTTCAACTTTCGATTTTGTTCATGTTTAAATCTGTTCTCATGAGTTTTTTGTTAATCCTGGCTTATTTTATGTTCTGTTTTGATTTTTAGTTTAGTTTTGTTCTGATTTGTTTTAATTTCGAAATCCTAGTGTGTTTGTTTGGACCCTGCTCGGGTATATTTGTTAGGATTGATTTAGGGTTCTAAATTGATGCTCATATCAAGTCAGTTTGAATTCATGATTCAATAGTGGTTGATTAATTCTTGTGTTAATTTTATGTTGATTTTAGGATTACCATAGTACTTGTTGTTTTGGATTTTTAATTAGTTAATTCAAGTCCTAACTAGAGTTATTCGAATCCCTCAATTCAGATATTGAAACTGTTTGGTTATAGCTGTACTAGGTTAGTAATTTTAGTTTGAGTTCCGGGGTAATTTTGGTACCTAGGGTTACATAGGAAGGCTGTAGTTAAATCTAGAACCCTCTAGAGTCTTCTAAATAGGGCCTTAGTTTAAATTTCAGCATTCTTAATGCAGTAACTTGGGCAATGAGCCAAAAATTTTAGGATTAATATATGAAAACTGAAATAAAAAGGGAGAAAAATGAGTGAAGAAGTTCTAGAACCTTCCTGCCCTTTTTCCTGCCTATAAAAGGCAACCTACCTGCCTTCATTAACAAGTTTGGAAGCTCTGAAAAATTTCCAAAAATTTTACAATATCTGAAAATTCCCCAAATTCCCATCTTCTAATTTCCCCCCAAAAAACCATTTCTGCACAGCTGATCCTCAAAATTTGAATTTCAAATCCAAAGGAATTCAAATCTAAATTTTAGATCTTAGTTTTTTCTTCAAAAACCCAAAAACAAAAGCAAAAGCAATAGAAAACTCAAAAAAAAAAATACCGCTCTATTAAAATTTTAGGTTAATTTCGCATTTTATTATTTGATTTGTGTCATTTAGCCTAGGATCTGATTGCTGAAGATTCCTAGAGGTTCCTGGTTTAATTTCAAGTGTATTTGAGTTCAATCAAGGCTGTTTTGGGCTGTTTTATTGGTTGATGTTCATCTGCTATTTGTTCCTGGGTTTAGTGATATTGTTTTGAACTTCAAATTGTTCCCCTGATGCTGTGATCTGTTGTTGACACTGCTGAGCACTCAAACTTGCTTGCTTACTCTTCCTTCTTCATTCATTTGGCTTAATTCCAGGTACGCGCCTTGGATTTGATTCGATGTAGCCTTTCAAGTTGGAAATGAAATCAGAGTTATGAATGCACCTCATGATATGTGCCGCTAGATTCATTAGATTATTTGCTTGTTTATATCTGTAATTAATTGGTACTGAACTGTAGACTCTTACTTCATTTAATTTGATCTGTGTCAATTTGATATTATAAGTTAGGAAAACATCAGGTTTCGTAGTTAGTTACTATGCTTAAGCTATTAGGTTTGCTGGTGTGTTTCAAATGTAGCTGGTGTCATGAATTCCTGTAATGAATAATAGAGTTACTTGACTGCCATTTGAATAATATCATACATAGAGTGACTGGTGTAATTCAGTGGTATCACAGGTGCTAGAATGTGTAAGCATGTTTAAATTCTATATATATATATATATATATATATATATATATATATATA
>MU724558.1:92329-109029 GCA_026770625.1 Nicotiana glauca
ATAACAAATCTGAAGTCAAGTAGATTTTATGATCTATCTGCATTAGTTATTCAGTCCATGAATCAAAATTCTCGACATGCATCAAGTGAAAGTAATTAGCTCTCAAAATTTCCAGATTAAACATGTTATGGTTATCAACGTGCGCATGAGCTCAATATGTATGAAATTTGAATTCAAAATCAGCATATTTGATTTGAACAATTGTTAAAATCCAATCATGACTCCAAAATTATTGTTCTAAGGTCCAATCTAACACTGCACTAGGGCTTACTCATGAGTCAAACTTAGCGGCAATTAGTTACATCAGGTTTGGGCCTAAATATACTCGGACAGGGCCCATATGAGTTGGTTCCTCATAGAACTAACTGGGTATTCCCTCTTCATGCACCAGGATGGAAACCTTAAAAATGCTGAAGGAGTAAAATTATACTACGGACATGGGGTTAATTTGTAATATAAATTTGGGCTTTCGAGTTAGGTAGCAGATTCAAATTAAGAGGTTCTTCCCTCTTGTTTGAATCCGGACTTGAACTTGAGGCCCGAACTTTATAATGCAAATTAATTAGGCCCTTTTCGAGACAAAAAAATAAATAGAAAATCGTAGTTTGCTTTAAGTTAGCCTTTAAATAATAAAATTAGATGAGCCTCGCCAAACAAAAATGCATAAATTGCGGGGCCCTCATTAAATGCTTATATTAAATACTTAAAATTCGGGGCGTGCCGTTTAGCGAATTTTACGGCCCTCCACAAAGATAATAACCCGTTTGTCGCTTTAGGCGCGCTTTAATAATTTTACCTTCTTAAATAGGGGTGTGCATCTCATGCAACCCAAATCCAAATCCTAAAACGTTGAATAAGAATGTGTCGATGATCCAGGTAAATTTCATGTGACGTGATCCAAAAACACGTTTTTAAACGACGTTCACATTCTTGAAAATTAATAGCGGTAAATAATCCTAAAATTGCACTGTAGGTTGGAACATGTTAAAATTAGATTTTATCCATTTATTATAATTTAAGCGACCATGCTAGAACCACGGGATCCGGGCGGTGCCTAACACCTTCCCTCGGGTCTAACAGAATTCCTTATTCAGAATTTCTGGTTCGCAGACTCCAACTTGGAAGTGGAAATTTTCCTCGATTTAGGATTCAAGTTAAACCGGTGAATTGGGACACCAAAAGCCAATCCTATCCCAAGTGGCGACTCTAAAAATAAATAAATAATCCCATTTCGAATAATATCACTTTAAATGAAAAAACTCCCTTATACATTTATCCTTCGGGGTAGGTGTGTAAAAAAGGAGGTGTGACAGCTCTGCCGACTCTGTTGGGGAAACGAACCCAGAATTTCGATTTAGGGTTCAAGAATTCGAGCTTAGTACAATTGTTATATTTGGCTTTATCTGATTTTCTACATGTTCCATGCTATATGTGCTAAATGTTTTATCGCTTTGATGTTTGTTGAAATTGTATATATAAACTGTCGCGAATCCCTTCCTCTCTGAGTTTTCTACATCATGGAGAAGGGTGCACTTCGTGTAGCTTATCTTCTGTTTAGAGTCTTTTCCCATTTAGAACGAGGTTTGGATAAGTTGCTAAGCCGGCGGAGCTTTTGTATCCCCGGTACGTTGCCTCCCCCTCAGCTCGAGTTGTCCGCTCGGGTAAGCCAGGTCTAGACCAATAAACCTAGGGTTTAAACCTAGAAGAACAAAACCTCATGCCGGATCCCTAGGACGTTTATTTGCATCATGCGTATTTGACTTAGGGGACTCAACACAGGAGTTGGGTCCGTCTAGGACAGGTGACCTGAAATGAATAAGACCATCCTGATGCATCTTACGTGCTACTTGCGCATTTATTTGCTCGGCTTTGCATGTTGACCGGCCTGTATATAATGAGAGAAAATTGAGAAAAATAGCAGTGTAGTGAGGGTAACTACTTGTTTTGAAAAACCAATGCCAAAATAGTACCAAAATACTGCCGGATTTTTGAAAAATGAAAACAACAAAGAAAAAGAGAAAAATATTTGAAAAATTAGAAAGAAAATTGTTGTTCAAAATAGTTTTGATTTTGGCAAATCTTTCCGAACTACGCTGGTTTAATTCTCACCAGTGTCCCTCATCGGGTCCAACCTCCCTTTTGTAAAAAATAGCCAAAAACTGTCAAAATTTTAATTTTTGTCATAAATAAGTTGGGTGATTCCATTCTTGTTAAAATAAGCCGAATGTCCCCAAAAGGGCGCCGGAAGGCTGTTTTTGCAAGAACAGTCACCCTGAGTAATTTTTAAATGATTTGCGGGCACAACCTTAAAATCTTCCTTCTAGAAGCGCTGAAAGGCCGTATCTGCAAAACCGAGTCTTTGTTTGCTTAAATAAAATTTTGAAAAAATAGCCTCTTTTTCCTTTTAGGTCAAAATAAATCATTAAAAAACTCCTTATATGTCTTTCTTCCATAAATAAAAAAAAATCTAAAAAAAAATACAAATTTTTGAAAAAATGAGTCCGAAAATGTTTTTGCTCAAAAATCCAAAACATTTTCGTAAAAGTCCCTCTTCCGAAAATTAAGAGGCAACTTTCAAAATCCAAAAAATAATATTTTTCTTTCGAGTTAGAAGAAAGAAAATAAATGAAAATTCAAACAAAATATGTCTTTTTACTTCTAAAATTCCCAAAGTTCCAATAAAAAGAAAAAGAATTTTTAGAAGTCTTTCTTTCAAAAAATAAAAAGAAAAATCAAGAACATATTTCCTTTAAAGCATTTCTTTCAAAACTCCAAAACAAAAAAGGGAGTTAGCTTATTTACCTTATTTGCAAGAATTATGCCTGGTCTGATTCATGCAGGGCCATAATACGTAGGCAATCTACATAAGATTCGACACCGTAATCCTAAGAAAAATAGAAAAAGAGAAATACGAGGGAAATAAATAAAAGTAGAAACAAGAGAGAAAAAGAAACACAAAGGAAGAAAATAAGGCGTTGAGTGAAAAACCATGGCAAAATAAAAGGGAAAAGCAGAAAATGAAAATAAAGAGAGAAGAGGGAAAAGAAAATGAGAGAAAACAAAACAAAAAGAGAATGAAAAGTGAAAGGAAACAAGAGAAAGGCAAGGATGACGCATGCAACTGTAGCAAACATGTAGATATTCATTTAACTGTATAGGTGCGTCACACTCCAATGTGCGGTTCCCTATCTGTTATTTGTTTCAAACTAACCATTGCTGCTGTCAATTCCAGTCCAGTTTTAGAAACGGTGGTTGGTTTGTGGTAAGCTTGTGGTAAGCTGGCATCAGATCAATACTTCACCAGATCAAGAGGCAGCATAGAAATGCCTACAAATATGACTCTGCCTGCAATTCCCATATCCGAAGACAGCCCCATCTCGGGGGTCCTGGCCTCTGAGTTCCTTGCAGTTGAAGAGAATCGGGTATTGCGCCTGCAACTCATGGAAATGTGGGATGCTTGGAACAATGGAAAGGAACCCCCAAGCACAATCCCTGGATTGCCGGAGCTATTTCCTAAATCTGGAGGTGCCACTACTGTCCCTATCAGCCACCCAAACACTCCTTTGGGGCAACCTACTATAACTGCTCATTTCCTAGGGACACCTTCTGAGGTTCGCCCCCAGGTGTTCCCATCTGGAACAGCTCCCAACATCTTCACGGCTCCACCATGCTCCGCAACAACACAACCATCACTACCCAAGCATGCTTTCGACCCCTCGGTCTTCACATTTCAAAATCTCGTCTTTCAGGCTAACCTCCTCATTATCCTCAATATACTTACTCTCAGCCACCATAAGAGCTTACAACGGGGCAAGACAAAACCCCCAAAGCCCCAGAGCAGGAGGAGATGGTAAAGAGAATGAGAAGCCTCGAGTAGAGCTTAAAAAATATGCAAGGCTTGAGCGGGCAAAAGAGTGTATCCTATACAGACCTGTGCATGTTCCCGCATGTACACTTGTCGTCGGGATTTAAAACACCAAAATTTGAAAAGTATGACAAGCATGGTGACCCCATTGCTCACTTGAAGAAGTATTGCAATCAGCTACGGGGGGCCGGTGGCAAAGAGGAATTGTTGATGGCGTAGTTTGGAGAGAGCTTAATCGGCATTGCCTCAGAGTGGTATATGGACCAGGACGTATCATGTTGGCATATTTGGGACGACCTTGCCAGAGACTTTGTCAGGCAGTTTCAGTACAACATAGACATTGCGCCGGACAGGAACTCCTTGGCGAATCTAAAGAAGAAACCCTCAGAAAGTTTTTCGAGAATAAGCAATTAAATGGCGCGAACAGACATCAAGAGTGAAGCCTCCAATGAATGAGGTAGAGATGGTTACTGTTTTCCTTCAGGCCCAAGAAGCATACTACTTCCAGAACATGATGTCGGCCATGGGTAAACCTTTTGTAGAGGCAATTAAAATCGGGGAAATGGTAGAAAATGGTTTGAAAATGGGCAGGATTTTGAGTCAGTCGGCCATCAGAGCAACCTCCTAAGTCATCCAAGGCGGGTCTGGAGGAATGACCAAAGGTAATAAGAAAAAAGAAACGGTTATGGAAGCCTCAGGGGCAAGAAGATACCGGGCTCCTGGACCTATGTTTTCTAAGAGAACCTCTCAACACTACTACCCTCATCCTGACATGGCTTATGCTCCACAACCATATGCGGTCATGAACGCTCAACCCTTTGCCCAATCGCATCCACATGCCAACAGAAATCAACCACCATTCCCAAGAGATCAGCCTCCCCACCAGAACCACTATAATCCTCAACCTCCGCAGAATAACTTCCGTCCTCAGGAACCACCCAGGAAACCAAAATTTACCCCAATTGGTGAATCTTACTCTAGTCTATTCCCGAAACTTGTCCAAATGGGTCTACTGCAGCCGATCCCTCAGAACAGACAAAACCTGGTGTTGCCTGCCTACAGAGCTGATGTCAGGTGTGCATACCATTCAAGAGCAGAAGGCCATCATAAAAATGACTGTTGGACTCTAAAACAAGCGGTGTAGAACTTAATAGAGCAAGGGAAAATTGTGTTAAAGGATGAGGATGTCGCAAATGTGACCAATAATCCGCTGCCCGTTCACAACAATGGGCCAATAATCGGGATGATTTGTGAAGATAGGGAGTTTGATCCAGCCTTAAAAGCTATAATTGCTATCGCTGATGCGAAAAGAAAAATCACCAAGACAGAACCAGAAAAGAAAATCGATTTGAAAAAAGGAACACAAATGTACGTACCCAAGCAAGCCTATGTGGTGCGGGGGACAATCAAACCACCTCGGCTGAGTGAGCCAGTGGTTATTGGACACGTACCACAGAAGCCTATGACGAGCCCTGCTGCGGTACCATGGAATTATCGTCATATGGTGGTGACGTACAAGGTTAAAGAGATCTTGGGAGAGCTGCTAGAAAACCCCCTGTTGAGAAATATTCAAACGTAGAGGAAGTAGACAATGCCACCAGAAGGCGTTTCCCGCCTAAGAAGCCTGTGAATACTAAGGAAGCCAAAGTGTTCTTTCAAAAAATGAAAATGGCCGAGTATGTGGTGGTACATTTGTATGAAACTCTTGTCAAGCCCAAGTACAGAAAAGCGGAAGATGATGAGGAATTCACAGCTGAAGAAAGTGGAAATATGTGGAGCTATGAGACAAATGCTTTATGAAACCAACATGGTTCAGCCAGGGGAGGGTACTAGCACCGCTGAGGTGCTCTACATGGGACCAGATGCTAAACTCCAAAACTGGAAGGCTACGCCATTTCCGATCAGGCGGGAGTCCCGGTAGACTGGCCTTGTCACCTTTTCTGCATCCCGAGATATTTCAGGGTGTAACTCGGATGTTTCCTGTAGTTTCTTGTCTTTAAATTCCCGAATGTGAACCCTGTTATCTTCAAAATTCAAAGAAATGAAATCAATATTTCATCGTTCATTTTCTTTATTCTTTCTGATTTTGTTATTATTCTTCTTCATTTCTTCTCTTCTGTTTTAATAATGCAGCTTTAAATAACATGACATGCTTGCGGATTTCATGCCTAGATCCCAAACGTTGTCAGACTTCAAAATAATGAATCAAGAGACAAAATGAAAAGAAGGCAACTTTGAGGAAATAAAGCAAAAAAATTGTAAGAACTGAAGAAAATTGGTTCGCGGGTTGGAAAGTCCCACACATTACAACAACAACAGAACTGCTAAAAGAGTACGCTCTACTCAGGGCACATCTAGACAGTTGTATCAACAAAGAAGGGCCCGCGCTTATGACAAGAAAGTATGGCCCAGGAATTTTTAAGTGGGACAACTCGTGTTAAGATGCATTCTCCCTTATCACCAGGAAGCAAAAGGAAAATTTTCTCCTAATGGGAAGGGTCCATATATAATCCGGAAGATATTGCCAAGAGGAGCACTGTATCTGGGAGATATCGAAGGAAATGATCCCGAAACAGATATGAATGCAAATGCAGTAAAAAGGTACTATGTCTAGGCTCTCTGCAGTGTTGATTTTAGTAAAATTGAGATGACAAAGGCTTTCTTTCCCGCTACCCCAAATACTATCAATCCTTCGTAAACCCCTTGAGCCGGTTACACTTCTTTGATCACCCTCTTTGTAACCTGGAAGTACTATTAAAAGAAAAGAAAAAAAATAAAAAAATAGAAGGAAAATAAAAGAAAGAGAGAAAATAAGATAAAGAAAAAGAAAAAGAAAAAGAAAAGAAAAGAAAAGAAAAGAAAAGAAAAGAAAAACATAACAAAACAAAAACAACAAAAAAACAAATGTTACCCTGAACTACGTTTGACTTGTTCCGAAAGGATACGTAGGCAGCCTTTTGCTGGGGTTCCGTCACACCAAAACAAAAATCCTAATTCCTCTGCAAATTGAAACTGGGGCAGATGATATGATGGTTCGGCCATGAATTCACTAAAATGGTTCCAAAGTTGTAGTTCCGCCCGAAATCCTTTTTACCCCGAAAAACCTTGTCCAAGTCCTTCCGATCAATTGGCAAAGGTAGGGAAGTGGCAAACGTCATTGTTGAAATCTAATCCAATTCAAATTGGGAGAAATAAAATAAGGGAGTCTTATCGGTGGAAACCTTCGGGAAACATAAGGCGATGGTGAGTAGAGAAAATGAAAATGAAAGAGTCCGCTTAGTGAAAACTCGCAAAGAGCACTATCGGGCGACAGTGAGAAGAGAAATAAGAGAGGTCGATTGGCGAAAACTTGCAAAGGGCGCTGTCGGCCGAAAAGAAGACATCTCACCACTAAAAGAGTCCTAGCAAGGTTCCTTGGTTTTGAAATGTGGATCAATGGGTTCACGAGAAGCTGGAAGGTTTGTGTGGGTCGGGCATCCAGTCCAAGAAGCATGTCATGTTCATTTGAAGCCAACATGCACACCTCAGATAAGTCCTTCTTTTTCCCCGAAAGGGACGCCTCTCTTTAAACTCATATGCTTGCCTTTTGCATACTTTTCTTTGATTCCCTTTTGCACTGATTCCGGAATCGCTGCAAAGAAAGGTGGCAGGATTGGTTCTATAGGGCTCTGCCTTGCAAAGCCTGAGAAAATACCCAGCCTCAGTGGGTGCGTCAGTCCAATCCCGATTGACTATGGTGGTTGATGCTTCAAAGCAAAGATAGTGGAAAGGAAAGAAAGTCAAAGACAAAGGTCCTAAGAGCAGAATAAAGTGAAAAGTCCAGAGCCCACACAGGCGAGTCATCATGAAATCCTAAAAAGTTGAGTCCTGTCGGTTTGAAAAGAGATTCACCCTCAAAGCCAACAAGCAGCAAAGTTCTCAACAGAAATGGGGCCGGAATCAAGCAATTGGACTGATTAAGCCCACAAAACCAACCACCGTTTCAAACTAACAAATTGTTCTTTGTTGAAAACAGGTGCAACCCAAAAGGGAAAAGAAATGCGCAAGTGTTGAAACAGTTTTGCCAACACGGAATTGACCAAAAGGGAGTTCCTCTCCATATTCTTTCATGCATTTTTCTAAATAAAAGGAAAATATAAAAAGAAGAAGAAAACAAAAGAATAAATAAAATGAAAATGAAAATTTCAAAAGAAAAACAAATCATGGTAGCATAGGACCCCATTCCTTAAATATCCTGGCATAACCCGAGGATCTCCCGGGCATAACTCAGGGAGAGTTTTTCTTTCCCAAATCCTGGCATAACCCGAGGATCCCCCTAGCATAAACCAAGGGGCTTTTTCTTTCCAAATCCCGGCATAACCCGAGGATCTCCCTGGCATAACCCAAGGAGCTTTTTCTTTCCAATATCTCGGCATAACCCGAGGATCACCTTGGCATAACCCAAAGGGCTTTTTCTTTCCAAATCCTGGCATAACCTAAGATCTCCTTGGAATAACCCAAGGAGCATTTTGTTTCCAGAATCCAGGCATAAACCAAGGATCCCCCTGGCATAACCCAAGGGGATTTTCTTTCCAAATCCCGGCATAACCCGAGGATCTCCCTGGCATAACCCAATGAGCTTTTTCTTTCCAAATTATGGTATAACCCGAGGATCCCCCTGGCATAACCCAAGGGGCTTATTTGACCAAATCCCGGCATAACCCGAGCATCTCCATGGCATAACCCAAGGAGCTTTTTCTTTCCAAATCCTGACATAACCCGAGGATCTCCCTGGCATAATCCAAGGAGCTTTTTCTTTCCAAATCCCGGCATAACCCGTGGATCCCCCTGACATAACCCAAGGGGATTTTTATTTCCCAAATCCCGGCATAACCCGAGGATCTCCCCGGCATAACCCAGGGAGCATTTTTCTTTCCCAAATCCCAGTATAACCTAATGATCTCCCTAGCATAACCGAGGGAGCTTTTTTTCTTTGCAAAATCCCGGCAAAACCCAAGGATCTCCCTGGCATAACCCAAGGAGCTTTTTCTTTCCAAAATCCCGGCATAACCCGAGGATACCCCTAGAATAACCCAAGAGGCTTTTTCTTTCTAAATCCCTGCATAACCCGAGGATCTCACAGGCATAACCCAAGGAGCTTTTTCTTTCCAGAATCCCGGCATAACCCGAGAATCCCCCTGGCATAACCTAAGGGGCTTTTTCTTACCAAGTCCCGGCATAACCCAAGGATCTCCCTGGCATAACCCAAGGAGCTTTTTATTTCCAAAATCCCAGCATAACCCGAGGATCCCCCTGGCACAACCCAAGGGGTTTCTTCTTTCCAAATCCCAGCATAACCCGAGGATCTCCCTGGCATAACTCAAGGAGCTTTTTCTTTTCAAAATCCTGGCATAACCCGATGATCCCCCTAGCATAATCCAAGGGGATTTTTCTTTCCAAGTCCCGGCATAACCCGAGGATCTCCCTGGCATAACCCAAGGAGCTTTTTCTTTCCAAAATCCCGGCATAACCCGAGGATCCCCTGGCATAACCCAAGGGACTTTTTCTTTCCAAATCATGGCATAACCCGAGAATCTCCCTGGCATAACCCCGAGAGCTTTTTTCTTTCCCAAATGCTGGCATAACCCGAGGATCCCCCTGGCATAACCCAAAGGACTTTTTGTTTCCATATCCCGACATAACCCATGGATCTCCCTGGCATAACCCAAGGAGCTTTTTTTTCTTCCGTCCTGGCATAACCCGAGGCCCTTTTACCTTTTCCGGCATAACCCGATCATTTTCCAGCATAACTTGGATTCATTTACAAGGATACACAATCCTGATTTAATTGCTTAGATATGTGTCACAACTAACTCACGAAATTCTCCTAGTGAAAACTGGGGCAGAAAATTTCGTTCGTGTGTTTGTTTTGGTATCTTAAGCAGGTTGACCTCAAGACATAGGGTGCGAGATGACCGATGGAATGAGTCTCAATCCAGAATAAAGAAAAGGAAGAAAAGAACAAAAGAAATTGACTTAAATGTGAAGCAAACAAGGATGCGGATTGCTGGAAATCTGATTGAAGTCACAAGCTCCGCTGATCCTGTTTTGACCCAATGCTGCAGAAAGAAGTAAACACCTACAACTTTCGAGCATCAAGATTCATATCGAAGTCCACATCAAAATCATCTAAGACTCAACATGAAGTTTCAACAGAATTATAGATAGGAATCTTGTAACTCATAGTTGATAGGCATAGCTAGCTTAGCTTTGAATTTCCTTTTGGTGTAATAAGGAGGTCAGCAAGCAGTAGCAGCAGCAACAACAGTAAAATCACAGCTCCTAGTAGTCCCAGCTACCAAGCCTTCCAGAACTACACTAACCTGATTCCTTTATAGCTAAGGATATGTAGGCAACCTTTGAAGCAGGGTTCGGTCAGACAGTTTTCAAAATGCTTCTCATGGAGTGCCGAGCAGGCAAAAATCCTTCATGGTGCTCATTTACCTTTGCTCGAAAACCCTTTGTGTCTTTGAGCAAAGAGGGGCAGCTCTGAGCACGTGATTTTTGCCACGCTTAAATTACTCCTATAAAATTCCTTAGAATTAGGAGTTTTCTTTTATTATTTGAGTTCTAGGAATTAATTGCATGATTTTGTGTCTTGTTTGCATTTGTTTGTGCATTTTAATTGATATAATTCCAAAATACAAAAATAGTGCGCATTTTAATATTACAAAAATAAAAAAAATTACAAAAATGGTTCTTTTGCATTTTTACTTTTAATTTTTAAAATTTGTCTTAAGTTTTCTTTTAAATTAGGAATTAGTTAATTTTGGAAATTAATTAGTATAATTTTAGAGTCAATTTGGGTCTTTTATTTTTTAATCTTACATTTAATAAAATTAGAAAATAATAAAAAGAAAAAAGAAAGGAATAAAACAAATAAAGAGAATTTGAAATAGGCAAGAAAAGGGGTCAGGCCACCTTTGGGCCATTATTTGATACACGCCCCAACCCAACAGAAATTACCCGGCCTGCCCCTAGTAAACAAAACGATGTCGTCTGGCGTCAAGAGATATGGGCCGTCTCGGTTTGTAGATCCAACAGTTCAGAACTAGGTTTGTTTCACTATATAAATTTCGGATAAGGCCTCCTACCCCCTTCTCCGTCTCTCTCAGTACCCCGTACTCAAACCCTAATCCCTACCATCCTCCGCCGCATTCTGCCATCCGCCACCGGCCGGAAATCACCTCCGCCGGCGGTGATGCTTCGATGAGCCCCAAAAACACACCCCCAAACCTCCTCTTCCCCCTCATCTCGAATCTAGCTATATTTTCCTTCAATTCATTGCCCAGCTCCGCGAATACTCAAAAATAGTGTCGCCGCCTCCGCCACCCACGGTGGCGATGCCACCCTTTCCCACCAAATTAACACCATGTCTCTGCTTCATCTCCCCATCCCATATATGGCTTTAATTCCCTTCAAAACACACTCAAACTCTTCGACTATTAAATCGAAGTTACGATTCAAAACCCTAACTTTTACAAAATCCCCAAAAATCACACCATATACTCCCCTTACCTTTCCCTACCTGAATCTCAAATCAATTACCCTTAAACTTAACTGAAACCATCAGAATTTTAGGTCTAGTGTTCGAATTTTTAAAGCCAAGGCCAAAATAATGTCCGGGCACATCTAGAGAGGCTCCAATCAAATAGTGAGTTTTTCCTTCTTTTGTTCTACTTCTTCTCCCTTTTCTATTTCTGTTTCTTTATTTTTATTTCCTATTCTGTCTATTTCTATTTCTTCAATTATTCCTTTGGTTTCCGATTAGTCTTAACTTTTTTTAACTTCCGATTTTGTTCATGTTTAAATCTGTTCTCATGAGTTTTTTGTTAATCCTGGCTTATTTTCTGTTCTGTTTTGATTTTTAGTTTAGTTTTGTTCTGATTTGTTTTAATTTCAAAATCCTGGTGTGTCTGTTTGGACCCTGCTCGGGTATATTTGTTAGGATTGATTTAGAGTTCTAAATTGATGCTCATATCAAGTCAGTTTCAATTCATGATTCAATAGTGGTTTATTAATTCTTGTGTTAATTTTCTGTTTATTTTAGGATTATGATAATACTTGTTGTTTTGGATTTTTAATTAGTTAATTCAAGTCCTAACTAGAGTTATTCGAATCCCTCAATTCAGATATTGAAACTGTTTGGTTATAGCTGTACTAGGTTAGTAATTTTAGTTTGAGTTCAGGGGTAATTTGGGTACTTAGGGTTGCATAGATGTCACGACCCGAATTTCCCACCATCGGGAGTCGTGATGGCGCCTACTGTCGGAGCTAGGAAAGCCGAATATTTAGAAACACATCACCGATTTCATTAAAACAATATAGCAACGGAAACATTAAAATAAAGCGAAAGACTTTAAAAAGTTTAAAGAACTGAAAACTGAAATACGAAATTCCAAATTACACCTCTACCCAGTATCTGGTGTCACTACTCACACACTACTATAGAATACTGAAACAAGGGTCTGAAAGAAATACATATAACCATTTGTCCCGAACAAATAGGAAAACAGAATAAAGTAAGGATAGAGAAGGCGCCGGGCTTGCGGATGCCTGCAAGCTACCTCGGTGCCTCGCGGATCTGAATGCTAACACCTGCACCACTGCTGCTACTGCAGTCCGAATCCTGTGTCCAGATCTGTGCAAAAAAAATGCACAGAGTGTAGTATCAGCACAACCGACCCCATGTGCTGGTAAGTGCCTGGCCTAACCCCGGCGAGGTAGTGACGAGGCTAGACAGGACTTACCACAAATAACCTGTACAGATATATGTGCAATAACAAGAAAGTACACTAATTTAAGAAGTAAAGAGAGGGGGGGTGGGAAGCATGCTGTGGGGTACTACAGTCTAAATATAGAAATCAACGATAAGGAAATGAAGCTGAACAATAACAACTGATAAGGAAAACATAGGAAACTTCTACACACGAAAGCAATACACTCAGTCCATACTCCGTTGCGGCATGCAGCCCGATCCTCAACATAAATCTCCGTTGCGGCGTGCAACCCAATCCTCAACAATCAATACCATTGCGGCGTGCAACCCGATCCTCAATATTCATCAGTATTGTTGCCGCGTGCAACCCGATCCTCAACAATCAATACCAAGAACTCACCCAAACAACGACCGCAACTCAAGTGCGAGGGGAGTAACAACAATCACAAGAAAATCCCGGCAAGGGAATACAATTAACAATTCAATCATCCCGACAAGAGAGAGTACAATAAATACTTACGTCCCGGTAAGGGACTAATCGCTACATGTTCCACTTTAAATCATCTATATCTCGGGTAACAATGTCTAGTTTGAGCCTATGCTCCAAAAACAAAACCAATCACAATGTATTATGCTTATCAACCCAAGCAAGAAAAATGTACCATTAAATCCGAATCCAACACATATAAGACTCACGGTCATGCTAGACTCCGGTGCATAGATAACCGTCACCATGCCTATACACCGTACTCCACATTTAGCACGTAGCAAATAATAACTCTATCCTAATCCCTCAAGCCAAAGTTAGAACAAACACTTACTTCAAATGCTCCAAAAATCCACTCAAGCCTCTAGTGTAGCTTTACCCCTCGAATCCACCAGAAAACCGCTCGAATCTAGTCACAAATTACTTGAATGTATCAACAAATGCTAATTGAATCAACTTGAATACAAAAAATGAATTTCCCAAAGTTTTACTCAAAAATTCCCAAAATGCCCCCGGGCCCATGTGGTCAAAACCCGAGGTTCGAACCAAAACACGATTACCCATTCCCCCAGGAACTCAACCATATAATTTAGTTTTGAATCAGACCCCAAATTGTGGTCAAAAACCCCCAATTTTAGAAATCCTAGGTCCTACCCTAAGTTCCCAAATTCCCCCATTAAAATCTTTGTTTTGAAGTTGAAATTACGTTTAAAGATGATAAGGGGTAAAGAAGACAAGTTAGAAATCACTTACCAATCGTTTTGAAGAAGAAGAATCGTTTGGAAAATCGCCTCTTATGTTTTGGGTTTTGAAAAGTTTAAAATGACTGAAAATCTCGGATTTATATACTTCACTAAAGGCCCGGCGCGGACGGCACAAAATGTCCCGTGGCCACGCCAAGGAAGGCGGGAAACGACTCCTTGAACCTACCCAGCGCGGACCGCACGATTCTGGTGCGCGGTCGCGCTAGTGGACTCGTACCTGGGGCCTTCTCTGAATCTCCCAGCGCGGACCGCACGAACTTGGGACGCGGCCACGCTGGTCAAACCAAGGCTGAGGACCCCTCTGAACATGGCCACGTGGACCGCGCAGAAATACATCGCAGTCGCGTAGCTTCCAGCGCGGACTGCGCGAAAATGACCGCGGCCTCGCTGGGGCCCTGCAACACCTGGACCTGCAATATCTGATACTTTTAAGTCTAAGACCTCTTGGGACCTACTAAAAACTCACCCGAGCCCTTGGGGCTCCAAACCAAATATGCACACAACCTCAAAAACATCCTACGGACTTACTCGTGCGATCAAATCTCCAAAATAACATCACATACATAGAATCGAGCCTCAAAACTCATGATTTTAATTTCAGACTTCTTAAACTTTCAAAATTGGAACTCATAGTCCGAAACACGTCAAACGACGTCCGTTTTCAACCAAAATTTACAAAAAGCGCTTAACGCATATTTAAGACCTGTACTGGGTCGGAACCAAAATACGAGCCCGATACCTATATTTTCTAACTCATTTCCATTTCCATTTTTCCTTAATATTTTCATAAAACAATTTAACAGAAATTGTTTTTTACTCGGGTTCTGGACCTCGAATTTCAACTCCGGGCACATGCCCGAGTCCTATATTTTTTTACGAATCCTCCGGAACCGTCAAATCACGGATCCGGGTCCGTTTACCAAAAATGTTGACCAAAGTCAACTATATCAATATTAATATCAAAATTCTTCAAGATTTTCACATAATTCACATATTTTAATATAAAAACTTTCCGGCTTTGCGCCCGGACTGTGCACGCAAATTGAGGTAACCACAAGCGAGGTTTCCAAGGCCATGGAAGCACGGAGAAAGGAAGAAATACGGTGATGACCCTTTGGGTCATCACATTCTCCACCTCTAAAACAACCGTTCGTCCTCGAACGGACAAAAGAAAGAAGTACCTGAGTCAAGAAATAGATGAGGGTAACGGCTCCGCATATCAGATGCGGACTCCCATATTGATGCCTCAGGAGGCTGACCTTTCCACTGAACACGCACTGAAGGAAAACTCTTCGACCTCAACTGTCAAACCTTCTGGTCTGGAATAGCTACCGGCTCCTCCTCGTAGGACAGATCCTTGTCCAACTGGATAGTGCTGAAATCTAACATGTGGGTAGGATCGCCGTGATACCTCCGAAGCATAGACACATGAAACAGTGGATGCACGGCTGACAAGCTAGGTGGCAAGGCAAGCCTATAAGAAACCTCTCCCACGCGATCAAGAATCTCAAATGGGCCAATGAACCTAGGGCTAAGCTTGCCCTTCTTCCCAAATCTCATCACGCCCTTCATAGGCGATACACGGAGCAATACTCGCTCGCTAACCTTGAAAGCTACATCTCGCACCTTGTGATCCGCATAACTCTTTCGCTGTGACTGAGCCGAACGAAGCCTATCCTGAATGATCTTGACCTTATCCGAGGCCTCCTGGACTAAATCTGTACCCAATAACCGAGCCTCTCCCGGCTCAAACCATCCGATTGTAGACCGACATCGCCTACCATACAACGCCTCATAAGGAGCCATCTGAATGCTGGATTGGTAGCTGTTGTTGTAGGCAAACTCTACTAAAGGTAGAAACTGGTCCCAAGAGCCTCCAAAATCAATAACACAGGCTCGGAGCATATCCTCCAATACCTGAATAGTCCTCTCGGACTGACCGTCTGTCTGAGGATGGAATGTTGTACTAAACTGAACTTGGGTGCCTAACTCCTGATGAACTGCTCTCCAAAAGCGCGAGGTAAACTGCATACCCCAGTCCAAAATGATAGATGCCGGCACCCCATGAAGGCGAACAATCTCTCAAATGTAAATCTCAGCCAATATCTCCGATGAATAAGTGGTGGCAATAGGAATGAAATGCGTTGACTTGGTCAGCCTATCAACAATGACCCAAATAGCATCAAACTTCTTCTGGGTCACCGGAAGTCCAGTAACGAAGTCCATGGTAATCCTCTCCCACTTCCACTCGGGAAGCTCAATCCTCTGAAACACACCACCAGGCCTCTGATGCTCATACTTGACCTGCTGACAATTCAAACATCGAACCACATATGCAACAATGTCCTTCTTCATCCTATGCCACCAATAATGCTGCCGCAAATCCTGATACATCTTCGTGGTGCCCGGGTGAATAGAATACCGAGAACTATGGGCCTCCGCTAAGAACAACTCTCGAATCCCATCGACATTGGGCACACATACTCGCCCCTGCAACCTCAAAACACTATCCGCACCTAAAATCACCCTCGTGGCACCTCCACGCTGCACAGTGTCTCTCGGGACATACAGGTAAGGATCATCAAACTACGGATCACGGATACGCTCCAATAATGAAGAATGAGAAACCGTGCAAGCTAAAACTCGGCTAGGCTCAGAAATGTCCAACCTCACAAACCGATTGGCCAAGGACTGAATATCCAAAGCAAATTGTCTCTGACTGACCGAAACATAAGCAAGACAACCCATGCTGGCGGACTTCCTACTCAATGCATCGGCCACCACATTGGCTCTCCCCGGGTGGTACAAAATAGTAACATCATAATC